>JAGXOD010000019.1:2220000-2262500 GCA_020368025.1 Brachyhypopomus occidentalis | reverse complement strand
TATGAGGGCACACGTAAACTGCTGCAAGATGACCCTTCACCTCTTAATGTGGTACTACTGCAGGAGATCCAGAGATACAACAGTCTACTCCACACCATCAGGTGTGTGTGCGCGCGTCCGTGTGTGTGTGTGTGTGTGTGTGTGTGTGTGTGTGTGTGTTTGGGAGAAAGAGATACACAGAGACGAAGGAGTTTGAACTTTGTTTGCTGTGATACACAGTGTCACATTTTGCAAATGCTAGGTGTGTGTGTGTGTTCGTGTGTGTGTGTTGTATGTTGTATGTTGTGTGTGTTGTATGTTGTATGTGTGTGTGCATCCAGGACGTCTCTGACAGAGTTGGAGAAGGGCATTAAGGGTCTGGTTGTGATGTCCAGTAGTCTGGAAGAGATATTCCAATGCATTCATGGTGCTCGTGTGCCTCCTCTCTGGGAGAAGGTAAGACCTGAACAATATCATTTCACACACTGAGACAGTACAATGCTGTTAAAAACCTAGTTGAACACAACACCACGTTCTTATTAATGCATTTGGGTTTACAACCTTGACTACATTTACATTTAAATTTACATTTACGGCATTTAGCAGACGCCCTTATCCAGAGCAACTTACAAAAAGTGCTTCGTTGTTTTACTCAGAACAAAATCTCTAGCTAGTTAGTTTAGGCTAAAATCAGGAAGAAACTTTAAGCAAAGATATTATTAGATACAGTCAGTATGGACGCCTAGATATACTCAAATATATACTGAGAAAACCCTACTTAAAAGATAAAAGCAAGAAAAGTCATTACAGTCACAAATATTTAATAAATGCTAGTGTAGTAAAATTTAAATTTACAATTTACAAAACTAGTGACACGTGTTTGTACAGTAGTAAATAGTAATTAGCAGTAACTTCCATTGTCAAGCTAACCTGAAGTCACAAGAGACTTGCATATTGCCCACTTTCCCATGTGAGGTCTAACTCTTCCTGTTGAAGTGGAAGGTAGTGTGTGTGTGTGTGTGTGTGTGTTGCACTGTGGATGAGAGTCCCCTGAATATTACTTCAGATGGTTAGTGCAGCGCTATATATATGTTATGAGTCTATTCTGTTTTTATAGGCAGGTTTTTATATGGTGAGTATTGTATATTTTAATTTGATATTGTATTGTATATTGTATATTATTGTATTGTGTATTGTATATTTTCATATTGATATGCATTTGCAAACATTAATGAGTAGATAGAATCCCATCTGCCGTAAATTGTGGAGACACCCCTCCCATCACCCGTCATACAGCCACACCCGCGTGGACCCAGAGTGGGTGAGATGAGTCATTGTGTGTGGAGTGGAGTGTGTGGGGAGCTGGAGGTTCAGTGCCCTGTGCTTAACACAGAGGAGCTGGAGTGGAGGGGATGAAGGGTGGAGTGTTGGAGGCCACAGCGCTGGAGTAAAGGCCAGATCACTGCTGACAATCAGATCGCCCTCGTCCTCTCACACACTCTTCAGAATACTTAGACACACTGACTTCAGTGCCCATACACACACACACACACACACACACACACTATCTCCCTCTTTAAAACATCCCAGTCATCAATCATTAGCACATTGACGTGCTCTTTATGACAACAGGGGCACTACTTGGACAAGGATGTCTCAGTCAATGGGGTCGTTATCTGCCATGTGTGTGTCCGTGTGTGTCTGTGCTCTCTGAGGATAGCTTGTGTGGATCAGACTGCGTGTTTGAGTGCTTGTGTGTGTGTGTGTGTGTGTGTGTGGGGGGGGGTCTCTGATTCTTGGTATGTCAGGGAGCCTCTGCTCAGGGTAATTGCAGTGTAATAAGCACAATAAACATATCTGTTTGAGCATTCAAACACAAAGCATGTTACTTACAGTCCACATTTTGCTCCTCTGATCTGTCTCTTTCTCTCTTTCTCTCTCTCTGATCTGTCTCTTTTATTTGAGTAGAACTTTTTAATAGCAGCCATCCTTTCCCCCAGCATTTACTGATCTCTCTCTCTCTCTCTCTCTCTCTCTCTCTCTCTCTCTCTCTCTCTCTCTCTGTACTCTTAATATTACTCAGTCTCACTAACTCACTCTCTTCCTATGTCTGTCTCTTCCATCCATTGCTCTTGCCTTTGATCTGATAAAAAGCACAACAGCTAACACAGACCATCCACTTCTTCTCTTTCATTCTGCTCTGTCAGCGTTTGCTTTCCCGTTGAGACGCATGGCTTTCATTTTGCCTGTGTACTCTCCTTCACCATCGTTCTGTTCTTCCCTGTTGTCTCCTTCTATGCCCTTTATAATGTTTGGAGTTATGGTGAGATATGGCGTCAGATGTGCCGTAACACAATTTCTTATTGTGTTTTGTGTGGTGACTATAGATATATTACACCTTTTGTTTGCACTTAAGGTGAGACACTGACTTCATATGATGTAAGGCAGCCCGTAATCTGTGGGACTGAACCTTTGGACAAGAGGGTTGAAATATCGTCTGACACTAATGCATGTCTTTTCTGTATTATTCCAATCAGCTTCATTCTTGCACCTATATATTACTTTTCACATCGCATTACATTGTTGTTATGTAGCTTGCATTCTTAGCCAGGGGGACTTACATAAAACAGTGAAAGAACTGACACCACGGCCCAGTCTCAGGTTTGTATTTAGTTCTGTGAATGTATGGATATGAACGTTTGATTCATAGCATCATTTTAAATTAAACTAATCACACTTCTCTTAGACCGTGGCAACATTTTCATCCTTTCAAACACTTGAACATCAGATTACAATTTTAATAAAATCAAATATCAATAAAAGAGGGGGAAAAAGATAAATGGTGTCGTTATTGCATGACCCCTCCTGCACCCTGTACAATAATTCTAAATATCCTGACATGTATTCAACGATTTTTCATTTATTTTATTGCATTACACTTTTAAATGTCAGTATATTACATGAGAATATCTGGGTCAAAGGCCTCAGGAGCTTCTGTATTGCAAGTGCAATGAAGTTCATGTCAAACACTGAAATACTTTATTGCTTTGCCCTTGGCCGCTCACAGCAGGGCTCCGAGGAGCGCAGTGGCCCAGGGAATGAATATGTATAGCAAGACTGACAGTAAACAATTTTTGATACATTTTGTTGTCTGTGTAAACCCAGTTCATAGTTTGCGTTTCTCTCTCTCTCTCTCTCTCTCTCTCTCTCTCTCTCTCCCCCTCTCCCGTGAACTTTAGGCCTACCCGTCTCTGAAGCCTTTGGCTTCATGGACAAGAGACCTGTGCCAACGGGTGGAGCAGTTTGCGCGGTGGGCGGAGACGGCACACCCCCCCGTGCTCTTCTGGATGTCTGGCTTCACCTTTCCCACAGGCTTCCTCACAGCAGTACTGCAGACGTCCGCACGGCAGCACAATGTGAGTGGAAACATACGCGCGCACACACACACACGCACGCACGCACACACACGCACGCACAATCGTACAAATACGCACACGAACAGCCTCACACGCACAAGTGCATGTACACACATTCACATCCATAGACAACACACACATACACACATGTGGAATGAGCCTGCAAGTACAATAGCTCTGGGACAGGCTGGGTGATATTAACATCAGACATCCATAAGGAATTAAGAAACAAAGGTATTCAAGACAAGTAGCTAGTCAAGTTGAGTCTAGTAGGATCTTTAACGAATGTTTAATGACTCTGTGCACTGCAGGTATCTGTGGACACGCTGTCCTGGGAGTTCAGTGTTTCTGCAGTGGATGACAACAACCTGCTTTTCCCTCCCAAGGTGAGTAACCAGTGCTCATGTCTGTCCATTAGGACCCTGAGTCACGGACGCAGCAGGGACAGATATATGTGTGAGCGCTCCATCTTGTCTTATTCCAGCTTCTCAGTACTCAGTACTTCTCAGTACCATTTGTAATCATTGAGTTTAATTGCAACAGAGATCAGATTTAAATGTGTTTTTCCAGGCAGATAGTTTCAGAAAAACAACAGTTTGTATCGAGACACACAAACACACAAATACAAACTTCCAGAAACTTTAAATGAAACTGCTCATAGCATAATTTACATTCACAGCATTGTAATATATGTAATAATAACAAAAAGCTCCTCTGTGGTCACTTCTCCCATCCAGAAAGGGGGCGCCTTGGGGTTTCGGGGCCCGGCCTGGTGTTCCGGCGCGGCGATTGGCCTGCTCCCCTGGGCGGTTGTGGTCCGGGGTGGCTCGGGACTCCTTGGCGGGAGGGGGCCCTGCTGGGTGTTGGACGGTTCTCGGGGCGAGGGGCGCTGGGGCCTTGCTACTGGCCCATGGGGGGGTCATCCGGGGGGGGGCTCTGTTTCCTCTGGTTCCCCTGGGCCTGCGCCCGTGGTTGGAGGGGTGCTGTCCGGGGTCTCCGTTTCCGGCCACTGGGGCGGGCATGCGGGGATCACTGGGAAGTGCGGCCCTGGGGCTCCACTGCCCCTGGAGGGGCCACGGGTGGGTGGGATCCCTGGTCTCTCTCTGCCTGCCTCTGGCCTCTGGCGGAAGGTTATCGCAGCTTTCTAACCTCGCTAGTAAGTGCATTCCGTACATATATCCTAGGGTGCACTTACATAAACACACACACTCACACATACACACACATCACAGTCATTTGTGCTGTATGTCTTAGGCACACTTTCTGCTCTTCTTTCAGGAGCAGCAGTTGATGAACCATTGCAGTGGTCATTAGTGCTGTGTTCTTTCTGCCCTTCTGTCTTTTTCCCTACTCACTCTCTCTCCCCCTCTTTTCTTTTCTCTTCTTTTCTCTACTATCCTGTATGGTCCACCTCACCCCAATTATTTTCATCACTATTGTTCTGTATTATATTATATGTGATATGTATTTCATTTGATCCTTATATAAAAATAAAGTTGTCCTCCAAAGATGGGGGGGTGGAGGTGGGCCCAAAAAAAATAAAATAAATAAATAAATAAAAAAATAATAACAAAAAGCACTTAGTCTCACCACCACAGTATAAACCCTAATATAAGAGGTTATGTCATGCTTCCAAATACTCGCTAATACTGCAGCTTCTGAATCCCTGGACTGGAGACAACAAACTGGAGAGTTTGTAGGCCTACGGTTGTTCTGTGAAGCTCTTGTAACCTCCCCTATTCACCTGTGTAGCTAGCTGGCTACAGTCACCATCACCCAGCAGTTTCCTGTCTTACCTGCTAAGACAAGATAAAGTCCAATGCAGATGAGGACTGTGCCAAGACTATCAATTGAATACGTACGGCACCTCAGAATAAGCTAGTTATTTTAAAGCTAACATTAGCATTCTCACCAGATTTACAGATTTCATGACTGATTTAGTTCACTGACGTGTGTCTGGATCAGATTTTTAATTTTGGAAGGAGGAATTAGTGCAAGGGTGATGAGAAATGGGTTAAATAAATGTGGCTCAAAACACCATGTGACACACTACTATAATTCAATCAGACGCGATTGAATTGTCTTTGCTTCAGGTTGATAAGGTAGGCCTGACTGATTGTCAAGTATTTATACTTCGGGTGCTGACATTAACTCTGGAGAGGTGGCAGAGGGGTGCTGTTTGATGGTCACCCTGTCTGTCCACTCAGGCCTTGTGTAATTCTGAATAATTCCATTAATATATTCAGTATTGTTACATTCCATATTCATGTCATGAGTGTTTTGTACCTTTAATAGTTGAATAGGTACTGTGTGCTGACAATATTAAATCCTCACATTAAATCCTCATATTGAATTCTGCTTTAATACACTTTTGTAATAATCCTCATGTTAAATACCAGCTCTCACACCTCCCAGAGCGTGTTTATACGCCACCTAGCAGCATTTGATCTTATTTGTCAATGATGATGGAAAAATCCAAGCAAATTAAAACAGATTTTGCACAGCTGACGAAGGACCACTGTCCGAAACGTCCTGCTTCTCTGGAAACCTTGTGTGCATGTACACACACAAACACACACAGACGCTGTAGCTTGTTTGGCTAAATTGGTCGCTTGGAAGTGCAGAACTGCAGATTCTTTTCCATGCAGTAAAACACAGAGTCATGCTCAAGAGTGTGTTCACCGCCGTGCGCAGCAGACGGGCAGCAGTGGCCAGAGCACTTTAAACCTCGAATCATGTGTTTACCACTGACGCTTCTTTGGGTAGCTGATGCCAAATCTGCGGTCACAAGTGCTGGTACAGGGTTACCAGGGTTACCAGGGTTACCAACTTCTGACGGTTTATTCCAAATGCGACGCTTCTGACATTTTTATAATCCCTATATATAAACATCTGTACCATGTGTCAAGTTGACAGATTGTGTGTACGTTGTGCACCTCTGTGCTCCAGGATGGCGTGTTCATTCGTGGCCTGTACCTAGAAGGGGCCGGCTGGGATAAGAGGAGCTCCTGTCTGCTGGAGGCGGAGCCCATGCAGCTGGTCTGCCCCATGCCCAGCATCCACTTCAGACCTGTAGAGAACCGCAAGAAAACCGCCAAAAGTACACACACACACACACACACACACACACACACACACACACACACACACACACACACACACACACACACACACACACACACACACACACACACACACACACACACACACACACACACACACACACACACACACACACACACACACACACACACACACACACACACACACACACACACACTCATACACACACACACACACACACACACACACACACACACACACACACATACACACACACACACACACACACACACACACACACACACACACACACACACACACACACACACACACACACACACACACACACACACACACACACACACACACACACACACACACACACACACACACACACACACACACACACACACACACACACACACACACACACACACACACACACACACACACACACACACACACACACACACACACACACACACACACACACACACACACACACACACACACACACACACACACACACACACACACACACACACACACACACACACACACACACACACACACACACACACACACACACACACACACACACACACACACACACACACACACACACACACGGATCTGGGCGCCCTTCATTCGTGGTGGCGGTGGATCTTAAATCAGGAGCCCTGCCTTATGATCACTGGATCAAGAGGGGAACGGCTCTACTCATGAGTCTGGACAGCTAGATCCACACACACGATCCACACACACTGGATCATACGTGTTGCACAGCACGTCCATACTTTCCTTCCTAAACATTTACAGAAGTTCCTATGCTGTCTCTTACGCATGATTAAGGGCAAGTGTTTCTAAATATTTCCATATATTCATGTTACATTTTGTTTTTGAAAATTAAACATGGATTCAATCACTGAAGGTTCACAGAAGTGTTTAATTTATTTAAGAAATATATTTCATACATTTTAATACATGGGTAACAACTATGTTTTAAGAACCAAATATTTTTATGAAGCCTCTTCCAAGACTGTCCCACGCACAGACACTGTTTAGGCCCTGCCTGGGGTGTGTGAGAGGGTGTGTGGGTGAGAGAGGGTGTGTGGGTGAGAGGTGTGTGGGTGAGAGAGGGTGTGTGGGTGAGGGTGTCTGGGTGAGAGAGGGTGTGTGGGTGAGGGTGTCTGGGTGAGAGAGGGTGTGTGGGTGAGGGTGTGTGGGTGAGGGAGGGTGTGTGGGTGAGAGAGGGTGTGTGGGTGAGAGAGAATGTGTGGGTGAGAGAGAGTGTGTGTGAGAGAGGGTGTGTGTGAGAGAGAGTGTGTGGGTGAGAGAGTGTGTGTGAGAGAGAGTGTGTGGGTGAGAGAGTGTGTGGGTGAGGAGAGGGTGTGTGGGTGAGAGAGAGAGTGTGGGTGAGAGTGTGGGTGAGAGAGGGTGTGGGTGAGAGAGGGTGTGTGGGTGAGGGTGTGGGTGAGAGAGAGTGTGGGTGGTGAGAGAGGGTGTGGGTGAGAGGGTGTGGGTGAGAGAGAGTGTGGGTGAGAGAGGGTGTGGGTGAGGGAGGGTGTGGGTGAGAGGGTGTGTGGGTGAGAGAGGGTGTGTGGGTGAGAGAGGGTGTGTGGGTGAGAGAGAATGTGTGGGTGAGAGAGTGTGTGTGTGTGAGAGAGTGTGTGGGTGAGAGAGTGTGTGGGAGAGAGAGGGTGTGTGGGTGAGAGGGTGTGGGGGAGAGAGAGTGTGTGGGGAGAGAGAGATCCAAATGAACGCGATTTCCTTTCATCAGCCTTGGGGGCTTCTGGAGCCATATAAGCACTTTGTATGAGGTGATGATAATGAACATTTTTAAACACATGTAAATGAAGGATACTAGTAGACGTTTAATCAACTTTCATTAACAATAAGCTATCTGGTTTTCAGTTAACTGGTTAGAAATCTGGTTATTCGGTTAACTGTAAAACACTCCCAGAGCACTGAGCTGGAAATTCAAAGCATCACACCAAAGCTTCCCGTTATTCTGCACATACAGTCTCAGTTCATAGCTGGCCGCGCAGAATGACCACGACAGTTAATCAGCTCATAATCTCGGTCATAACAGAGCATAATTTACGTTCCAGGAAGTGGAGAGAACCTTAACTTTAGCGGAGCGTAATTTATTGCGTGTCCGTGAATGTTTTTCCAGCTGCCCGGGAAAGAATGGAGCAATCCTGGAATTTTGGGAAGTCGAAGTCCCCTCGAGAAGAGAGGCGGGGCCGCGCAGGACTCGTCCACCGAAAGTAACGTGCATGGGAGAGGGAGGAGGAAGCGAGGATCTCCACTCCAAGATCAAGGAAAGAGAGGAGCGTGAGGGCGATGCAATGTGGAATTAAAACTGCGCAATTTCCAAACCATCTTTGCCGCTGTGACCCAGGTGCTCGGAGCGTTAAGATATCACGTCCGATTTGCTTCTTCGCTCAGTGGACATGCATGCGTGACTCGAAACGTGCTCGCCTCTACAGTGGCATGCCCATGGGTTTATTATTTTAGTAACTGATGTGCGCTTTTCTTTTTTTTTTGCAAAACACGATGTTGTAGTTCGTGGATGCGTTGAGAAGTATTGTGCATGATGGGCCTCTTTTTTTGGAAAACACCAGAGCGTTTTAGTCGCTCTGTCAGTGTTTGTAGCCACGTTAATCGTTCTCATCGCCGATTACAGCGGTTTCATAATTTAAGTGCGAGTGCAGTCCCTTGGTATTACCGACTATGTAAGATCCACATTCAAATCCAGAATTCCGAGTTTAAACATGTTCATGGTTTGTGCTGCGTGTCGGCGCGATGTTCATTCAGCGCCAGAGAAGAAACTGCGCAGTTGCATTTTTGATCTTGTAGTATTTTTTTTTACAATGAGAAGAAGCAAGCAGCCACCTCCCTGTCCAAACCTTGGTGGATTACCAGGTAAGGCAATGACTTTCTGTAGTTTAATAGTAGCGCTGGAATGTACCGTAGGTTACAGTCTTTAAATGGTTTACCTTCTGAAAGGATGTCATGTAATGCTGCGTGTAGTAGATATGCAGCGAAATTTGGATCTGGACGAAGTACGCGTGGATTAATACCGCTTGCATAATTCCCTCCCATTTTATTTTAACCGCCATCTGCATGTGCTTATGGGGTGCAAGTCTCGTCATTTAGAAGATTTAATAAACGCATAGCAAGTACAGTTGGAGTTAACGTGCAGTTTTGATATGAGCAGATCTAAAAAGTTGACCCCTCTTGCCAGTAATATGGAAACTGATGAGATCATAGTTACTCTTAACTGGTGTACGGGAAGCGGGAGTGGGAGTTTGCGATGTTGAAATCTACAGCTACAGTAGCCCATAGTAACAGGAATTTATCCGCGTTCAAGGAGCCTTCCGATGGCCCAAAACTACCATTGTAAAGCCTCCAGTGCATAGTTTTCGTATTAGATGAACGAATTTTGTATATCGTGTGCTTATATAAATAATTAATTGTTAGGTAACTGCGGCCGTTGGTTTAAATTCGGCCCTGCTGTTGTGCTGTAGAGACGCGTTTTCTTTCTGAAATGTCATGTGGTGAAGTTGTGGCGGGTTCGAGGATTTTCCAGGAAGAAGGTTTGATTTTTTTTCTGAGCCATGTTTTTTCTCCTCTCTTCTCCTCGTCACCGCCCCCTTTTTCTAGCGGTTCTTTTCGGCCGCCACAAGGAGGCGCCTCAAAACCACAGAAGACTTTCTGTACTCGTCCTTTCATTTAAAGTCGTTAATATTGACCTCACGTAATGAAAAGCTCTCACTTTATTGTTTAGTTATAGAACAAAAAAAAACTATTATTTATGCGATCATGTGAAATGAATACATAGTGCAAATTCCAGGGTCACTGTGTATTTTTAACGTGTGAGTCAGTTACCAATATTATGTATGCTATATTAAAAATTCTGATGAAAACTATAACATTGTAATATAACATTCGTCTTCCATAAGATCTGAAGTCCAGACTTTATGCGGTTTCCCTTTCTGCCTTCAGGCGCTTGTGCCGGTCAGGTTAGCTTTCTGAGCCAGCGTGGCAGTTGCCTTGACCCTAGACAGGGACCCTTTACAAGAGTCTTGTTATGCTGTTTGTGGCGTCCCAAAATAAGAGTACCTGAAACTGTACTGAATTAGATTTGAAGAGCGCCTCGCCAAAGCAAGGTCGTTCAGCGACCCAGAGCTGAATGTTCCTGTTACCCCAGACTCACACCACTCGCGTGTCCCCCTCCTGTACCTGCTTTGACTTTTGATCGCTCTAACATAAATCGGATGGTTGGCAACTCCAGGCGGGGTAGATGGGAATACAGACCAGAAAGTATAGGGCATTTTATAAGTGTCCTGCTTTTCACTGGAGAATTTTATCCCAGAACAACCCCAGTCAATATCGACATCAGACATCAACATCAAGAAATAAGCGATAAAGGGAATTTGTAAATGATTAAATTATTAGACGCGTACGTTCTCCTTAACTCTTACCAGCAATTGAAAACCAAATCTGGTCAAACCTTTAAACCATCTTAAAGCCAACATCACTTGCTCTGAACTCAGGGCTTTAAGCCCTCTCTACAACTTCCATTAGATGGCGCCACTTGCATTGACGAAGAATCTTGAATGAATCCCCTTTGTGCAAAGGGAGAAATACAGAACTCTTCTAGCTCCCTAAAATCAGACATATAGTGGGACAGATTACTGAACTGGATTATGGATAAACAAATTCACTGTAATTTGCATTACACTATATAGCCGAAGGTATATGGACACCTTTCCTAAATATTGAGTTCTGGCGTTTCAGCCACACCCAGGTGTGCTAACGGGTCTATTAGATTGAGCCCAGAGCCATAGTCAGTTCTCCATAGACAAACACAGGCAGTAGAACGACTCCCACTGACTCACGGGACGGCAGTTTTTCCACATGCCAGCCGGATCTTGATGTATTCGACCCTGCATGAACTTTCCTGGTCAGTTGCTTTTATTTGTGAACTGGAAGCACGATGGGATCGACAGCAGCTCAGCCGTGGACCAGTAGACCACACAGATCACCCAGCAGGAAACTTGAGTCCTTCAGTGTCCAGGAAGCTGCACCCGAGCCTAAGTGAGTGAAGGTCAGGTGTCCAGATACCTTTGGTCACATCTGTATCAGAAAGGTTTCACCTTTGTTATGTATGATGAAGCTCTGTGGTCCACACGGTCGTACATGTTAGCAGTGGCGTCAATAAGTCATGTAACCTCATAAAGAGGAAACTAATTGAACCTTTGTTTATTTTTCCCACAGTGACCGGCTGGCCAACATGAACGTCGCTCTGGGTGAGGAGCCGTAAGGGCTTTCGAGGAAGACTGCTCGCTCAGTCGGACAGCGAGACTCTGCCGTCTGGGGACGTGGAGCAGGGACGACGCTCCCGGCCGGGCAGAGATGGAGACGTCCACATGCAGGAGGCTGCATCAGGCGTGTTCAGGTGTGATGGTAAGGTACGCCGTCGTTACCTCAGCTCTGCATTCCTACATGTGTGCTGTGCCAGGGTCCTAGTGCTCAAAGGCTCCCCCGGGGTAGTAGGTCTGGCCTTCTAGACGCTGAAGGATGACACGCACATGAACTTGGCTTGTTTGCTCCTGCGTTGGTTTGATGGTTCTACAGGGCCATCACCAACTGTAGTGCCCAGTGTACCCAGTGTTCTGCTGGGTACCAATCCGTGCACTGATGGGTTGATTTGGGGACATGTTGTAGACACGTTCTGTTCACGTCCCATGTCGTGAATTTTTGAAATGGACCATCACATCATGAAGGGCATGGATTGCATGTGTGTACGCACATGTGAGTGTGTGGACACGTGAACACGCATGGTGGAGTGTGTGGGCACGTGAACACACATGGTGGAGTGTGTGGACATGTGAACATGCGTGGTGGAGTGTGTGGACATGTGAACACGCGTGGTGGAGTGTGTGGGCATGTGAACACGCGTGGTGGAGTGTGTGGGCACGTGAACACGCGTGGTGGAGTGTGTGGGCACGTGAACACGCGTGGTGGAGTGTGTGGGCACGTGAACACACATGGTGGAGCACATGCCGAGGAACGCAGGAGAAAGATGCCTTGTTCGCCAGCACTATTTTTAAAAGAGGCCTGGTGGAACGGACGTGGAAATACAAACACAAGCTGTGAAGCAGGCTTCCATGTGCACACACACACACACACACACACACACACACACACACACACACACACACACACACACACACACACACACACACACACACACACACGTTAGGGAGTTGCTGGAAGGCCGTCCAGCTCATGTTCCCACTTTATTATGTTCTCTAGCTGCAGAAGTGGGGGGTGGGGGCAGGAGAGGAGGGGGGTGGGGGCAGGAGAGGAGGGGGAGGGGGCAGGAGAGGAGGGGGGTGGGGCCAGGAGGGGTGGGGGGCAGGAGATGTGAGGGCAGGAGGGGTGGGGGGGGGGCTTCAGTCATCCTGCTGCCCTGTCCTCTGACCCCCACCAGGACACGCTTCCTTGCACATGCAGGAGCCTGTCTATAGCAGGAAGGGTGGAAGAGAGAAAGCAGTGCTTTCACACCTAGACTGGATGCTCTTCAGATTGCAATGGGAGGTGTGATGAGATGACTTCTGAAAGGTGTGTGTGAGGGAGAGAGAGAGGCAGCAACACTTGAGTTATAGACATGCTTTCTGGGACGTTCACTGCATCAGACATATGTTCACTTTGTCATCAGTCATCATGACAGGCCTGTCAGTTGTGTCTGATCTCAACACCAGTGGCCCGCTGGATGTCACCTTTACAAATGTTAACACGCGTAAGAATGGGGACCGTGTAGAGCTCATGAGGAAAGTAAAGCTCGCGTCCGACCCAGGAGGAGGAGAAGGTTCAGGGGGCTTCTCACGCTTGCCCTCCTCACTCCAGTAATGGCTTTCTGGCAGAAGGCAAGAGCACCAGAGTGAACGTAGAGACGCAGGCAGCAGGCAGAGAGCCTGTTAGCTGAGTCAGCTGTGGGAGGAGGAGGAGGAGGAGGAGGAGGAGGCGCAGGAAGACAGGAGGAGGGCGCACAGAGAGGACATCGTGCCACGGAAGGAGGAAGGAGCGACGGGGTGGAGGAATGAGGTGGGGGGGTGTCTCGGATTCATCTGTTTCACCCACCGGGTGGTTGTGGGTGGAGGTAGACGAGTGTGTAAAAGAGTGTGGGAGAAATGAGGCAGCATCGATGACATAAAAACACAAGGCACAGTCGGAATTGAAGATGGTGAGACAAAGAGAAAAACCGCTCACGTCTCCCTGGGGCGCTGCCTCCCTGTGCTTGTCATGGTGCGTGGCCACTGTGACTCTGGGCTTAGCTCACACGTTTAGGGCACGTAGGTTTGGTTTGTGAAAACAAGATCCTTCTTTCACCTGAGCGGTGTCTGTACCATGGAGGTTCGAGGTTCGTTCATTCATTTAATTCAGCTTGAACCTTAATGGTTTATCAATGAGCCACAGACTGGCTAGTCAGCAAAAGCCATCAGGGTAGCAACATTATCAGCTGTCCAATTTTGTTTCAAATCATCGTTTGAATCATTTGAATCACTCAGTCATTCTAAATGATTTCAAACGCGTGAAGCGGGTTGGACCTGAAGCTGCGGTTTCAGTGCCAGTAAGTGATGGATGGAGAGTCACTAATAAGTCTATGGAGTCAATATGGAGTCACTGAATCACTAGGCACTTAAATATACACGTCTTCCTTCTCACTCTATCCTGATAGCATTGTTGACACTGGTGTGTATTCACACATGAGGATGCGTGTTTCACAGAGACTACAGAGGACGTCTGTAAGTGGGATTGGGCTTAGGTCATTCTGTAACTATACGAGGGAGGAGAGAGAGGAGGTGGAGAGAGGGAGGGGGAGAGGGGGAGGTGTGGGGGGGAGAGAGGGAGGTGTGGGGGGAGAGAGGGGGGGTGGAGTGCGGACAAGAGGCAGAGATGGGTGGGCGGAGAGATCAGCAGTCGGACGGCACAGGTGCAAGCTGCCGTCTGGCAAAGGAGTGACAGGAAGATGAAGCGTCTCAAACGAGGTGAAACGCGGGGCTAAATAGTGTGTGTGTGCGTGCGTGTGTGTGTGTGTGCGGCTGTGTGTGTGTGTGTGGGTGGGTCTCTATGTCTGCGCATGCTTTCCTTTAAACAGAAAAGGATATCCAGTGATGTATGCAGTCTTCTCCTGCCCCTCAAAAGCACTTTTTGGTTATCAAAACCCAACACATTGTGCTCGATTCGGTCCCCTCCCCCTCCCCCTCAGCATGGTGAGCTAATCACCCTCTCTCCCTCTCTCTCTCCCTCACCCTCTCTCCCTCACCCTCTCTCCCTCTCCCTCCCTCTCTCTCTCCCTCACCCTCTCCCCCTCTCTCTCTCTCTCTCTCACCCTCTCTCCCTCTCCCTCTCTCTCTCCCTCCCTCTCCCCCTCTCTCTCTCTCTCCCTCTCCCCCCTCTCTCTCTCTCTCCCTCTCTCTCTCTCCCTCTCTCTTTCCCTCTCTCTCTCTCTCTCCCTCTCTCTCCCTCACCCTCTCTCCCTCTCCCTCTCTCTCTCTCTCTCTCCCTCTCTCTCTGGTTTGGGTCATTGCCCTCCGTTCTTTGTTGCACCAGGCTTTTGTGTAAGAGGGGCCCTTGCAGGGAAGGAAGGAATGAATATGGAGACAGGACCTCTGGTGTTGTGGTGGAGGAGAGAGGGCACTGGGGTTGTAGTGGAGGAGAGAGGGCACTGGGGTTGTGGTGGAGGAGAGAGGGCACTGAGAGAGGGCACTGGGGTTGTGGTGGAGGAGAGAGGGCACTGGGGTTGTAGTGGAGGAGAGAGGGCACTGGGGTGGTGGAGGAGAGAGAGGGCACTGGGGTTGTAGTGGAGGAGAGAGGGCACTGGGGTTGTGGTGGAGGAGAGAGGGCACTGGGGTTGTAGTGGAGGAGAGAGGGCACTGGGGTTGTAGTGGAGGAGAGAGGGCACTGGGGTTGTGGGAGGAGAGAGGGCACTGGGGTTGTGGTGGAGGAGAGAGGGCACTGGGGTTGTGGTGGAGGAGAGAGGGGCACTGGGGTTGTAGTGGAGGAGAGAGGGCACTGGGGTTGTGGTGGAGGCAGAGGGGCACTGGTGTTGTGGTGGAGGCAGAGGGCACTGGTGTTGTGGTGGAGGCAGAGGGCACTGGTGTTGTGGTGGAGGCAGAGGGCACTGGTGTTGTGGTGGAGGCAGAGGGCACTGGTGTTGTGGTGGAGGCAGAGGGCACTGGTGTTGTGGTGGAGGCAGAGGGCACTGGGGTTGTAGTGGAGGAGAGGGGCACTGGGGTTGTAGTGGAGGAGAGGGGCACTGGGGTTGTGGTGGAGGAGAGGGGCACTGGGGTTGTGGTGGAGGAGAGAGGGCACTGGGGTTGTAGTGGAGGAGAGAGGGCACTGGGGTTGTAGTGGAGGAGAGAGGGCACTGGGGTTGTGGTGGAGGCAGAGGGGCACTGGGGTTGTGGTGGAGGAGAGAGGGCACTGGGGTTGTAGTGGAGGAGAGAGGGCACTGGGGTTGTAGTGGAGGAGAGAGGGCACTGGGGTTGTGGTGGAGGAGAGAGGGCACTGGGGTTGTGGTGGAGGAGAGAGGGCACTGGGGTTGTAGTGGAGGAGAGAGGGCACTGGGGTTGTAGTGGAGGAGAGAGGGCACTGGGGTTGTGGTGGAGGCAGAGGGCACTGGTGTTGTGGTGGAGGCAGAGGGCACTGGTGTTGTGGTGGAGGCAGAGGGCACTGGTGTTGTGGTGGAGGCAGAGGGCACTGGGGTTGTGGTGGAGGAGAGAGGGCGCTGGTGTTGTGGTGGAGGAGAGAGGGCGCTGGTGTTGTGGTGGAGGAGAGAGGGCGCTGGTGTTGTGGTGGCAGGCAGAGTTGGCACAGGGGTTGTTGTAGTGGAGGAGAGAGGGCACTGGGGTTGTGGTGGAGGCAGAGGGCACTGGGGTTGTAGTGGAGGAGAGAGGGCACTGGGGTTGTGGTGGAGGAGAGAGGGCGCTGGTGTTGTGGTGGAGGCACTGGTGTTGGGTGGGAGGCAGAGGGCACTGGTGTTGTGGTGGAGGCAGAGGGCACTGGGGTTGTAGTGGAGGAGAGAGGGCACTGGGGTTGTGGTGGAGGCAGAGGGCACTGGTGTTGTGGTGGAGGAGAGAGGGCACTGGGGGTGTGGTGGAGGCAGGGGTTGTAGTGGAGGAGAGAGGGCACTGGGGTTGTAGGGAGGAGAGAGGGCACTGGGGTTGTAGTGGAGTTGTGGTGGGGTTGTAGGGAGAGGGGGCACTGGGGTTGTACTGGAGAGGGGCACTGGGGTTGTAGTGGAGGAGAGAGGGCACTGGGGTTGTGGTGGAGGAGAGAGGGCGCTGGTGTTGTGGTGGAGGAGAGAGGGCGCTGGTGTTGTGGTGGAGGAGACAGGACCTCTGGGGTTGTGGTGTACAGGAACTTGTCTATATCCTGAGCCGTATAGGACTAAACAGCGTCACAGCACCATTGCCAAGACCTGCAGTGTGTTTAGGTTGTGTGGACAAACAGCGCACGGCCTGACACAGTAATTACACTCACGCTGTCCCTGCACACACACACACACACCCGCACATGCACAAGCGCACGCGTGTCCTCTGCCTCACCCCTGCACAGGCAGACATTACCCAGATGCTGCTCCACTCGGTGGAATCAATCACACCCTGCCACACCCCCCCCCCACACCTCCCCCCTCACACTGACCCTCTCCCTCTCTTTCCCTAAGAACTCATTAACCTCTGGATGGTCTGTGAGTTGAATAACTGATCAGTGGGGGGAGTGACATGTCACTGTGGTAATAAGCCTACGTGTGTGTGTGTGTGTGTCTTGTCTGGGTGGTTTTGTCCTCTGATACAAAAGCCAAACATCACCATCCATTTAGACACGTCTCTCAGTCAGAGAGGGAATGTTTGTGCTGGGGGGGTTATGTGGGTCTTGTAGGCCGCACTCATCTCACAGGGGAAACATACTCGTACTCACATGAGTACATTCCACTTCTGTTGGAACTCGGGTTTGAGTCTCAGTGGTGCCATGCGCCATATCTGTGACTGTGGTGGATGTGAAGGATGCACTAGATGTCTGGGGTCTGGTCTTCACTCAGGTACACTGAGCTGCCTTCTCCTTACAGGGAGACATGAGCCCTGGAAGGACGAGAAAATGTAAACAACTATTACTCAAACTCTCAGTTCAGGAAAACCATCGATCGCAGTAAGAGTCGTGTTGATGAAACCATACTGGCAAACGAGTGACCAGAGCCACATTTGGTGTGTGGTTTAGTGTGACCAAATATCCCCCCATGATGACCGGAAACCACAAACAATTAAAAAAAAAAATAGTTGTGGAGACGTTTTGCTGGCCACACAAGAAAGTTCTTTCATAAAGGACGCGCAGCTTTAAATACAGCTTTTTAATTGAAACGCTGAAAGGTTTCCTTTTGTGCTGTGGTTATGGTGCAGGTGCAGTCCTAGCGTTATTTAGCTACAGAAAGACACAAGTTAATGGAAATTAGCCCACAAAGACACACAACAGTGTGTGTGGGTCCATTACATCCATGTGGTCTTGAGCAAATCTATCAACCATGCCTCTCTCTGTTTTAGTGGCTCACCCCCACGTAGCCATATGCGATGTGTCCAACTCCTAAAGAATCTGGAGAAGGTCGTTAATGTGGGAGTTAATTAGCTACTCAGACTGAGCTTGTAGCCCAAAGCTTCATGGAAGTGCTGTCATTACTTTTAATTACCTGCTCTTAATATTGATGGCCCTAAAAATGGCTGTGTGTGAATGGAGTCGACAGACCCTCACACACTTGCATGGACACACACACACGCACTCCTCTTTGGCGTTATCTTGTGTGAACAGTGTATTGGATTGTGATAGATGCACACACACACGTGTTCACCCTTCACGTGGACATGGAGTCGTTTGTGTTGTGTGCTTTTCAGAGTCTTTGTTTGCCCTCCAGCCGGGCTGGAGAGAGACTGAGACTGTCCTCTCTAAGCCCACCAACAAAGGACTCCCTCTCTCTCTCCCTCTCTCTCTCTCCATCTCTCTCTCTCTCTCTCTGTCCTCTTCTCATTCTTTCTCATTCTCTCTCTTTTCTTCCCTTTTTAGGTTGTTTATACATATTCTGCATCTGTTCACATTTCTCTCAGATAAGGGTCTGCAGCAGGCTTAAGACTCAAACCTGTTCAAGGTCTGCTAGTCCCATATTCTCTCTACATTTCAGTGTGTGTGTGTGTGTGTGTGTGTGTGTGTGTGCGCATGTGTTGTTTTTTTGTCCCTCAAAAAGATCCTGAAATGTAGAGGGTGTTTTGTTTACAGTGGCAGTGTTGAATTTGCGGATGAGGAGGTTGTTGACGTGTTTGGCGTGGCTCCATCTCTGGTGCAGCACACAGGCTGCTCCTGGGCCGTAGACACGACGGTGAGGTTGCAGGTAGAACAGCAGGGTTTTCACTAGGACAAGGTTGGTTTCGGGACCCCATTTGCCAGTGCCTGGGGCACACGTGAGGGGCACACGTGAAGGGGTTCATCTTGACATGTGTTGGTATGACTCTTGATTTGACTCCACTTCTTTAGGCTTCTTCTTACAGTTGGTCATCCTGAGAGATGATGGTGTGGTTGGTGTACTTTACAATCCAAGTCCAACCGTCTTATTCTCTCTGGAGTGTGTTGCTGGAGAGTGCACATGTGCCGGTGTGTGTGCGCCTCTCTGGAGTGTGTTTCTGGAGAGTGCACGTGTGCCGGTGTGTGTGCGCCTCTCTGGAGTGTGTTACTGGAGAGTGCACGTGTGCCGGTGTGTGTGCGCCCCTCTGGAGTGTGTTGCTGGAGAGTGCACGTGTGCCGGTGTGTGCGTGCCTCTCTGGAGTGTGTTGCTGGAGAGTGCACGTGTGCCAGTGTGTGCGCTCCTCTCTGGAGTGTGTTGGTGGAGAGTGCACATGTGCCGGTGTGTGCGCGCCTCTATGGAGTGTGTTGCTGGAGAGTGCACGTGTGCCGGTGTGTGTGCGCCTCTCTGGAGTGTGTTGGTGGAGAGTGCACGTGTGCCGGTGTGTGCGCGCCTCTCTGGAGTGTGTTGCTGGAGAGTGCACGTGTGCCGGTGTGTGCGCGCCTCTCTGGAGTGTGTTGCTGGAGAGTGCACGTGTGCCGGTGTGTGCGCGCCTCTCTGGAGTGTGTTGCTGGAGAGTGCACGTGTGCCGGTGTGTGCGTGCCTCTCTGTTTTCTTCACAGGCCACCTCTAGGCCAGGAGCAGGCTTCAGTTGCCATGGCGAACATGGAATCCAAAAAAGCCCAGCTCCCCCTGAAGCTAAGAACTGTGCAGGCATCTCATTGGTGGAAGGGTCCTGCATGGGATTGTGATGTGTGCTGTCAGCTAGCCAATAGGGCACAGACTAAGCTAGGGCTGTTGCTAAGGGGAGTTTCTTGGAAAGGAGTCAGCTGAGTCTCTGTCTCTCCTCTCCTCTTTCTTTCTCTCTCTCTCTCTCTCTCTCTGCCCTCATTGACTCTGTCTCCCCCCTCTCTCCCTCTTTCCTGTTTCACTCTTTTTTTCACACACTTTTTTCTTCTACACGTGCAGAGGGGGAAAGAGCACATGTTGAAAATTTGAGTGAATATTTGATGCTGTTCTTTGGTGTGCATCTGTTAGATGGTGTGTGTGTACTTTCTGAGGTGTGTGTATGGTGTTTGTGTGTACTTTCTGAGGTGTGTGTGTGGTGTGCATGTACTTTCTGAGGTGTGTGTGTGGCGTGTGCGTGTACTTTCTGAGGTGTGTGTATGGTGTGTGCGTGTACTTTCTGAGGTGTGTGTGTATGGTGTGTGGGTGCTTTCTGAGGTGTGTGTGTATGGTGTGTGTGTGTGTGCTTTCTGAGGTGTGTGTGTATGGTGTGTGTGTACTTTCTGAGGTGTGTGTGTGGCATGTGTGTGTATGGTGTGTGTGTACTTTCTGAGGTGTCTGTGTGGCATGTGCGTGTACTTTCTGAGGTGTGTGTGTATAATAATAATCATAATAATAATAATCTTTATTTGTATAGCACCTTTCATGCATACATGCAACTCAAAGTGCTTTACAGATTAAATAAATCAAAACATTAAAATGAAGCAGAGATTAAAAGAAATAATAAAAATAAATAAAATGAAATGAAATAAAATAAACAAAATAAGCAAACAGGTAATAACAGGTAATAAAATAAAGGTAATAAAATGACAAATTCTTAAGATAATAAATAGAACTATTAAAATAATTAGAACAAACATAAAATGTAACTAAATAAAATGATGAAGAAAGTAAAATAAAATGGAAACCTGGTACAATAGACATAGCTTAACTAAAAGCAGATTTAAACAGGAAGGTTTTAAGACCCCTCTTGAAGCTATGCAGGGATGAAATGTCTCTGAGCTCCTCAGGAAGAGAGTTCCAGAGTTTTGGGCCATAACGGCTGAAGGCACCCTCACCAATCTTTAATCGGCTTTTAGGAATCACCAGTAGATTACTGTTTGACGACCTGAGAGACCTGACTGGAACATATCTAACTATCATTTCACTGAGGTAAAGAGGAGCAAGACCATGAAGACATTTAAAAACCATCACCAGAACCTTAAAATCTATTCTAAAGCTGACAGGTAGCCAGTGCAGTGAGTGGAGCGCAGGTGTAATATGATCCCTCTTTCTCGTGCGGGTCAGGACCCTTGCAGCAGCATTCTGAACTCGCTGTAGCTGAGAAATCGAGCTCTTTGGGAGAGCAGATAAGACAGCGTTACAATAATCAAGCCTTGATGTGATAAATGCATGGACAAGTTTTTCACTATCAGCAGGAGAGAGCATATCTCGGACCTTAGCGATGTTTCGGAGGTGAAAATAAGCTGTCTTGCATGTGGTCATGATGTGTGATTTAAAGCTTAGCTCATTATCAAAAGTGACGCCCAAGTTCTTAACATATTGTTTGGCTTTCAGATTAATTTGATTTAAATAGGTCTGAACATCTTCCCTTTGTGAGTCACTACCAAGAACAAGAACCTCTGTCTTCTCTTTATTTAATTGCAGAAAATTGTCAGACATCCATGTCTATATATCACCTATGCACTCAAACAGTGAGCTAATTGATTTTAGGGCTTTAGGTTCTAGAGAAATGTAAAGTTGAGTGTCATCCGCATATTGATGATAACTAATGCCATGTTTGTTAATGATATGTGGTAATGGAAGCATATATAGGTTGAACAGTAAAGGCCCAAGAATTGATCCTTGGGGTACCCCACAAGTTATTTTTTGATGTGTGGAGGAAGAAGTACCTAATGCAACATAGTACTCGCGCCCAGTTAGATATCTAAACCATTCTAAAACTAAGCCACTAAGGCCTACCCAGCTCTGTAGTCGATCAAGAAGTATTTCATGATCAACAGTATCAAAAGTGGCACTTAAATCTAGCAGAAAAAGGACTGAGAGTTTACCTGCATCTTTATTCAATCTCAGGTCATTTACTACCTTAACTAGTGTTGTTTCAGTGCTGTGGAGAGCTCTGAAACCAGACTGAAAAGTGTCATTTATTTGGTTTATTTTAACATAATCATTCAACTGGGTTGACACAACTTTTTCAATGATTTTGCTAAGAAAAGGAAGGTTAGATATAGGTCGATAATTATTGAGAATTGTGGGATCAAGATTTCTATTCTTTAGTAGTGGTTTAACCACTGCAGTTTTAAGAATATTAGGGAAATGTCCCAGTTGGAGAGACTGATTAACAATCATTAGAACATCATTAGATAATGAGCTCAGAACCTGTTTGAAAAAGTATGTTGGTAAAGGGTCCAGTTCACATGTAGAAGATTTTAGTGATGAAATCACATCAATTAGTGTTATCATGTCAACTTCTTGTAAATCAGACATATAACAGTTAGGTTGCGTAACTGGTATCAAGGTTGATGGTGTATTTGTGCTTGTTGCTATGTTCTGCCTTATACTAGTTATCTTGTCTCTAAAAAATATTGCAAACTTGTCACATTTTTCAACTGAGACAGATTCAGGGAAGACACGGGAAGTGGGGTTTACTAGCCGGTCTATACTTCTGAATAAGACAGCTGAATTTTTGGATGAATCGATCAAAGTAGAGAAGTAGTTTTTCCGTGCTGATTTTACTTCACTGTTATAATTATTCAATGTTGTTTTATAAATATCAAAATGTACTTCCAATTTTGACCTTCGCCAGCATCTCTCAGCCTGCCTGCAATCTTGCCTAAGTTTTACAATAGATGGTGTGTTTCTCCAGGGCATCTTAATTCTACCAGAAATAGTTTTAATTACCTGCGGTGCCACAACATCAATACAGTTCCTAACTCTGTGAGTGAATGTTTCAACTAGTTCACTCCCTGTTTCTAAGATGGTGTGTGTGTGTACTTTCTGAGGTGTGTGTGTATGGTGTGTGTGTGTGTACTTTCTGAGGTGTGTGTGTGGCATGTGCGTGTACTTTCTGAGGTGCGTGTGTATGGTGTGTGTGTGTACTTTCTGAGGTGTGTGTTGTGCTATTTGTACTTTGTGCTTGTGATATGTGCAATGAGGAGGATTCTTCGCTGTATATGGTGATTTCAAATGTGAGGCAGAATCTAAAGGAGGGGGTGTGTGGGTGTGTGTGGGTATGGGGTATATGTGGGTGTGTGTGGGTATGGGGTATGTGTGTGTGGGTATGGGGTATGTGTGGGAGTGTGTGGGTATGGGGTATGTGTGTGTGGGTATGGGGTATGTGTGTGTGGGTATGGGGTATGTGTGTGTGTGGGAGTGTAAGAGTGTTTTCTGGGTATGCACAGTGTGTCACGTAGGCAGAGTCCCCTCAATCGTTCTTTTGAGCCCCACTGCTTCTCCAGAAGTCTGGGCCTGTAAGTGCAGCGCTCCCTAGAGGCCATGGACACACACACACATGCACGCGCGCGCGCGCACACACACACACACACACACACACACACACACACATGCACATGCATGCACACACACACACACACACATACATGCACGCGCGCGCACACACACACACACATGCACGCGCGCGCACACACACACACACATGCATGCACGCACACACACACACACACATGCACATGCACACACACACACACACATACATGCACGCGCACACACGCACACATACATGCACGCGCGCACACGCACACACACATGCACGCGCGCACACGCACACATGCACGCGCACACACAGACATACACGCACACACACAGACATGCACTCGCACACACACCCACACAGCCCCACACACTCCCACACAGCCCCACACAGTCCCATATCTGACACGTGTGCCTCAGAACTACCTCAGAGAGAATACTCACCACACTAATCCCATGCCACTCGGAGACAGTACTGGTAGCCTGCACTCTCTCAGAATCATTTAGCCTCTCCTTGAGCGCTCTCTCTCTCTCTCTCTCTCTCTCTCTCAGTAATACAGGAGATAGCTCCTCTGTTCTAATGGGATTTCCTCCGCCTGACTCTGTCTCTGCTAATAGCGCTATGAGCTCTTGTCTGTGGCCGAGTGTAAATCCACGCAGGCGTAATCGCATCGCCGCCCTTGTTTGTGTGCCTGAGCATTGCGTTTGTGCTCTGGCGCTGGTGGCTTTGCAAATAAAGTGTGCGGCCGGTGTCGTGCCACGGTGCCATTCCGCGGGAGCAGGACGGGCCGACTGTGGCAAGCGGAGCCATCCTGGAGCACGAACAACACACACACCCCATCCCCCGAGCCGACATCTGCGGACCGAGACGCACCACACAGAATGCGGACGTGCGGGAGCGGTGCTCCTCCCAGCATGCAACGCTCCAACCCAGCGTGGCGCAGGCCTGCGGGGTAGAAGGCAGGAGATGCTCCACCTTTCCCGTGTCACCATGCTGCTATGCTTGCGTAGCGTGACTTTGCATGATTGCTGTAGCGCCCGCACGACACCGCCCGCCCGGCCGTGCAGGAAGTGGCCCGTGTGGGGGAGTATGACTCTGGCGTCTGTTCCGAACTCAGAGTCTTCCCTCGCCACGTGCATGCACGCCCGGATGCTCCTACTTCCACGCAGTACCTGCACGAGGAGAGAGGCGGGCAGCCGTGCGCCGTCCGCACCGTTCCCGAGGATTTCCGGTCATGCTCACACGCTTTTTCTTTTTGTCTTCCTTTATCTTTCCTCCCTTCTTTGTTTCCCAGGCCCCCCTCGTCTTCCTGAGGAGCTGGAGTGTGTGCAGTTGTTTCCTGTCTTCACACGCTCACCAGGGCAAAGGAAAGGCGGGGGGGGGGGGTTGATAGATGAGACAGGATGTTCATTACGAAGACATAAGAACAAGGTGATTAGGACTGTCTGCTAGGCGAGCAGGAGTGAGATAGGAATGCACGGTTACACATTTCTGTACAGTAAAACTGTTCTGACTCTGAACAACTGTCCAAGCAAACATGTGAGAATGAACTTTGAGTTTTCTCTCCCACTCCTCACTCCCTCTGTTCCACATGTTGGACCCTCTCCACCACCACCTCTCTCTTTCTCTCTCTTTTCCTTCTCTCCTTTTCTCTCCCCCCCCTTTTCTCGGTTTCTTTCCCGCTGTGGCACTAGCTGAGCGACTGACGTCTGGTCTTGTTGTATGTGCTCCGTCAGCGACTGGCATTCTCAGGGCCTGTTCCTGCGGCTGTCCTGTCCTGCTCGTGAGCCGGGTTTGAGAAGCTGATGAGAATTTGTGTCGCGTGATGTCTCTCGCGCGTAGCTCTGACTGCTCGCGGAGACCACACACTACGCTGTCACCATGGCAGCGCAGCTAAACAGTGTTGTTTTGGCCCCTGTCAGACGTGCTCTCGCGCCGCGCGAACGTAGGTGTGGGGAGACGCGGCGGGGCGTAAGGCTGTGAGGAGGCCGCGGTGGGGAGTCAGGACTGGAGCTGGGCAGAGAGCAGGAGGCAGCGCAGAGCCTAGGGGAGCAGACAGCAGGGAGGTGTGTGTGTGTGTGGCAGCCTGTCCGCTGTCTGCCACTTCGGGAGAAATTGAGAATTGATTGGTAAAGTGTAAATTGCAGGCGGCGGTCTGTGTGTTAACGTCCCTTCATCTTTCTGTTCTCACATTCCCTCACTCCTTCAGCAGACTGGTGCTCTCTCTCTCTCTCTCTCTCTCTCTTCTCTCCCTCTCATTTCATCTGTCTGTGAGATCCCTGCTGCCTCTGGTCTGTCTCTGCCTTCCTCTTTGTTTAAGTCTAACTGTAGCACACTGTAGGGGTGTGTGCGCGTGCGTGTGTGTGTGTGTGTGTGTGTGTGTGGTGGTGGTGGTGGGGGTCGTGTGGGCGGAGTATGCCCCCCTCCCTCACTACCCTGTCGCTCTCCTTCATCAGGTGGAGCATTATGTGGGGAAAACCAGTTATTCTGACAGCAATGTCAGTCTGAAGGCTAAACCTGCCACAGCGCGCAAAGGTGTGTGTGCTCGTCCGAGCATGAAGACAGGGGGCGTGAGGGAGATGGAGGGAGGGAGATGGAGGGAGGGAGAAAGAGAGATACTACCTGCTATTCTCCTGTGGTGGTAGAGTAAGAAGCGGAGCTCTCTGTCTTTGGTTGGAGTGGAGCTATTACTTCACTCCAGATGAACACGGGTGCTGACTGACTGCTGTAAACGTCACCATCGTCTTGCTGCTGAAAGTCTTGACGTGAGTCTCCAGGGCACCAAGTCTGGTCCTGTGGGCCTCATGCAACGTTGGTTTTGTTAATGCTGTATTTTTACAAGAAATCGATTGATTTGTGAGCTTGCGAACTTCCCAAGTGAATTGGGTGATACAATTTGTTCCCATTTTAGTATATCGCCAGCTATGTTGGGGGTGTGGTAGTGCCCAGTGGCTGATACAGCTGTGTTGGGGGTGTGGTAGTGCCCAGTGGCTGATACAGCTGTGTTGGGGGTGTGGTAGTGCCCAGTGGCTGATACAGCTGTGTTGGGGGTGTGGTAGTGCCCAGTGGCTGATACAGCTGTGTTGGGGGTGTGGTAGTGCCCAGTGGCTGATACAGCTGTGTTGGGGGTGTGGTAGTGCCCAGTGGCTGATACAGCTGTGTTGGGGGTGTGGTAGTGTGTTGGGGGTGTGGTAGTGCCCAGTGGCTGATACAGCTGTGTTGGGGGTGTGGTAGTGCCCAGTGGCTGATACAGCTGTGTTGGGGGTGTGGTAGTGCCCAGTGGCTGATACAGCTGTGGCCCAGTGGCTGATGGTGGTGCCCAGTGGTTGATACAGTTGTGTTGGGGGGGTGTGGTAGTGCCCAGTGGCTGATACAGCTGTGTTGGGGGTGTGGTAGTGCCCAGTGGCTGATACAGCTGTGTTGGGGGTGTGGTAGTGCCCAGTGGCTGATACAGCTGTGTTGGGGGTGTGGTAGTGCCCAGTGTTGGGGGTGTGGTAGTGCCCAGTGGCTGATACAGCTGTGTTGGGGGTGTGGTAGTGCCCAGTGGTTGATACAGCTGTGTTGGGGGTGTGGTAGTGCCCAGTGGCTGATACAGCTGTGTTGGGGGTGTGGTAGTGCCCAGTGGCTGATACAGCTGTGTTGGGGGTGTGGTAGTGCCCAGTGGTTGATACAGCTGTGTTGGGGGTGTGGTAATGGTCAGGTCATGTCAAATCTGTGAGCATCAGTATTTTATACATTATTAAGGAACATATTATTGATGAATTGATAACTGCCTAATCTGTTGCCCTCCTTCCTTTGCTTTGCCTTTAGGGCATTTTTGTGTTTGAGTCATGAGGGCAGTCCTGGCCTCACACAGATCTAACCACGAAGTCATTACAAATGTGGAGAGTAGTTTCAGAGTAGTTTCAAATGTGTGTATATTGGTAAACACCACACTCCTCAAACCACTTACCTACAAAGGCATAATGTTACATTTGTAATGTAGTTGTTATGAACAGGTTAATTATGCCTTTGTGTCAGGTGATTTAAGGAGGACGAGCATATGGCTGGGGGGCAACGCTCAGCGGGCCTGAGGGGCAGCTTTAGTTTAGTGAGATTTTATTTGCCTCTAAGGTGGTATTTTTCGTCCATCTCTAGGAGAAGTACTGAGACGTAAGAAGAAATATGCAGCAATGCATTCAAAACTGTGCACAAAATGAAACATAGGTGTGTGTGTGTGTGTAGGTATATGTGTTACTCCTCCTTTCACCTGCTGCTGTGTTTTGTGTGGTTTAGCAGTAACGCAGTGCACCTGTCGGTTAGACCCGGAGCGTGTGAGACAGAAGCACAAGAGCAGCGTGTTGAGGTGTGCAGGTCTAAGAAACTCTCGACTTAGAGAGCAGAAAACGTGACCTTGTGGGTTGTGCTTGAACTTTGTCTTCCTTCCTGTTCAGCTGCTTCCTGAATAGGAATGTGTACGGTTACGTTAACAAGTCTCTCAGACGTTAACGAGTCTCACACAGGTCTCTCAGACGTTAACGAGTCTCACACAGGTCTCTCAGACGTTAACGAGTCTCTCACGGGTCTCTCAGACGTTAACGCAGAGTCTCTCACGGGTCTCTCAGACGTTAACGAGTCTCACACAGGTCTCTCAGACGTTAACGGGTCTCTCACAGGTCTCTCAGACGTTAACGCAGAGTCTCTCACAGGTCTCTCAGACGTTAACGGGTCTCTCACAGGTCTCTCAGACGTTAACGCAGAGTCTCTGAGGCCCTGCAGTCGAATCTTAGTTCGCAGCCTCTAACCATGTCCACAAATCAGTTTACATCATTGTGAAGGGTTTTACATAGAATTATGAATCTATATTTGCAGCATTCACATGAGCTGGATGCATAATAGCTATAACTAATTTGCCCTATATGGAAATACAACAACCTCTATGTTTGTACATGGGCACAAAGTTGGTTTGTCATAACTATTTAGTTGATGTGTAGATTTTTGCAGGATTAATTGCCCATCGGGACAATATTTGAACTCATCAATGACGGCCTTATTGGATGAGGGCGGGGCTGAAGGGGTGTGGAGGGCGGGGCTGAAGGGGTGTGCGGGGCTGAAGGGGTGTGGAGGGCGGGGCTGATGGGTGTGGAGGGCGGGGCTGAAGGGGTGTGGAGGGCGGGGCTGAAGGTGTGTGGAGGACGGGGCTGAAGGGGTGTGGAGGGCGGGGCTGAAGGGGTGTGGAGGGCGGGGCTGAAGGGGTGTGGAGGGAGGGGCATCCCATGAGATTTTAAACGTAAGGCTGGACATTGGCTACTGAAGGTAGAATAGTTATTGCTCTAGAGTCGTTATTAATAGTTGAGTCTTTGAGGGGCATTTTAGATCCCTGACATAATGTTATAGAAATTATGTTATAGTAATGTTATAGTGTGTTGTTTTTTATTGAAGTTGAGAGGCTATGGTAGACTCTTCATAAACGTATTTATGTTTAAGTGCACCAAATGGAAATAAATAATGTACCTGCCACACACACACACACACACACACACACACAAACTCAGTCTCTCACTCCAGTCATGCCTAGTCTCTGTGCTCTCATGTGTTGATTCCGGTCTCATTTTTACTGCTAGCTCACACACAGCAGACACACAGACACCCCCCCCTACACACACACACACACCCCGTTGGTGTCTGGGGTTGAGGGCCACATTACCGCTCCTGTCTGGAGCCTGGAGTAACCCAACACCTGACAGACACAGACAGCAAGAGAGAGTGTGGGAGGAATAAAGAAGAGGGTGGAGTAACTTGATCTTTTTGGTTAGTCTATTCAGCACAAAGGTCATTCTCCACAAAGCATTAGCCCATACACACACACACACACACACACACTCATAAACACTCATTTGCCCTCTGTGTAATCTCTATATAATCATTTGCCCTCTAAGTGATGATGTAATCTCTAGGATCATTATGCAGAATAATGACAATGATCTCATTGAACTCACTGCAGCGCTAGTCCTCACTGTTCATCAATTAGACATTCATCACCCCACTATAAGATTCCTTCATTTGACTGTTACTGCAGTCTGGATAAGGTTGCTCTATTTTATGTAATGGCATTTAATGTTTGATTTAAAGAACTTCTGTGAATTTCAGTTGATGCAGTTCTTTGCTAATGACCAGAGTAGAAACGTTTGACGTTTACCATGAAGGTTGGGTCTGTTCAGATGTTCAGTAATTCTGGGTATTAATTATTGTGAGGCAGATGGGAAATTAATTAATTAACTAACAGATGTCTTTGTTTTTATGTGTGTGTGTGTGTGTGTGTGCGTATACAGCAGTTTAGTCCAAGTCCAAGTCCAGAGCGCAATGGAGGCTGTTGGGTGTAAGTCCTGGTCTGGGTCCTGCAGCAGGTCCTGTCGTGGCCATGCATGGCGTACGAAGAGCAGACACAGATGTTTTCACTCCGCTCCACAGCACACTGGGCTTATACAGCGACGGTTACAGCGTCGCCTTTCAGGGCTTTTACATCTGTATTTGTACACGATGCCGGAGCCACGGCCCACATTTTAGGAGACCAAAAGTAATTGGACAAAGAGCGTAATCTTAAAGTTGTCACTTTAGCACTTGAGTTCAAGTTCTTTGCAATCAGCGGACTGGCTGACATACTGACCTGTACTCGTCAGCCTGTGTCTTTGCTCTGCCAGGCTTGCGATGCAGACATTCTGGGGACTTGATTATTTACGCCTGCCTCACACACACACACCCACGCCTCCCTCACACACACACACACCCACACCCCCTCACACACACACACCCACCCCCCCCACACACACACACACCCATGCCTCCCTCACACACACACACCCACCCCCCCACACACACACACCCACCCCCCCCCACACACACACACCCACGCCCCCCTCACACACACACACCCATGCCTCCCTCACACACACACACACCCACGCCCCCCACACACACACACCCACACCCCCCCCCCCCACACACACACACACACACCCCCCCACCCCACACACACACACACCCACACCCCCCCCACACACACACACACACACCTTCGTCTCATCGGTTCAAGTGATTTTGTCCCTGAAAGTCACGTAGTTTTAGTAAAGCTTTTCTTTATGGCCAGACCAGTGGTTGGTCTGGCCATTTTTTGGTTGGGTTGGTCGTTTGATCTGATGTGGCTTAGCAGAGGGTTCCTGCTTCTGAAATCTTGTGACATGCTTTTCTATAGGTTAAAAAATTCATACAAAATATACAATGACCTCTTTAATGTTTTAAACATCTGTTTAAAAAATTACATTTTGTATATGGGTAACAGAGATTTATTATCAGTCATCGGATGAAGTATAAAATATTTCATCTCAAAATTGCAATTTTCAGGTGTTAGATGATTAAACATTCATCCTCCATTTATATTTCCAGTGTCTTGTAGTGATGGAACCAAAGGCTGGTGAGTTTTGAGTGTGTGTGTGCGTGTGTGTGTGTGTGTGCGTGTGTGCTTTGTATATACGCCTAAGAAGATGTGTGTGCGAGCGTACTTTGCTGTATTGTATTATGTCGGTTCTTGTGCGGGTGTGTGGATGTGTGCGCATGCGTGTGGCCCGGGGCCTGGTGATCCCCTTTCAGCCAGGGGTTTTCTTGAGCGTGCAGGCCCAGCGTGTGGCCTGGCGCGGCTCCAGAGGAGCAGCCCGTCCTGCCTGTGCCAGACGCTGCTCCGTGGAGGCCTGAGCAGACAAAGCTGGTCCCCAGCCAGCTCCCTCAGCCCCCTCCTCAGAGCTGGCACAGGGGAAGGAGTGGTGGTACGCTGTCTCTCTCTCCCTCTGTCTCTCTCTCTCTCTATACTGATAGCATTTTTCTTTGATGCCATACTATGTCTCCAGCTGACACACACCCTCCCTTCCTTGTTCCACGTGAATGCTTACACACACACACACAGACACGCGTCGTTGCAACTGTGGTGTGTGTGTGTGTGCGTGCGTGCGCCTGTACGACTCGTTGTGTGTGGCCTCGTATCAAACCTCTGACTATTTGCGTTAATACATTCTCACACTTTACTGTATGCCAGCTGCCGTGGTACCAGCATCCAGACACCAGACCCGGCCTCCGCCCCTGCACCACCCACAGCAGGGCCCTGGGGGGAGGCCACTGACGGGGGTGGCGCTCTGGAGGAGCCCCTGGGTGGGTTTGGAGATGTGTGGTCTCTCCTCTGGGGTTTAATTACGTTCCACTTCCTCCGTCAGGCCAGCAGCTGTAAATGAGTCTAAACCACTGAAGTCACACGTACGAGGATGCGTGCGTGTGCACGGTGTGTGTGTTTATCGTTATGGTAACATTGCTCTTTGCAGGACTGATGTTGCGCAAGGACGTAACCACTGAGGTGAGCTGAGAGCCCTCTGATCAAACTCACTCCAAACTCACGATGAATCGTGGCACTGATATCATCCAAAAAATGTCAATTGAGATTTGGTTACGAAATAAATGTCGGCCAGTCTTTAACCTGTTTTGCTCCTAATGCACAACATCGTGTTTGTGATTGTGTATATTATGCAGACCTAATGTACAGTGATTATAAGACATTTCTCTTAAAACAGACACTACAAAAGACCACTACTGAAAATTAACATCCTTCTTAAAGTGTGTGTGTGTCTTGAGTGTGTAGCATTGGGGTGAGTGTCTTTTGTGTGCGGGCCTGGACAGTTGTGTGAATTGAATGTAATGACTTTTGTATGTGTACCACTGTACTCTTCACACCAGTACCACTATACTCTTCACACCAGTCCCACTGTACTCTTCACACCAGTCCCACTGTACTCTTCACACCAGTCCCACTGTACTATTCCCATCATTACCACTATACTCTTCACACCAGTCCCACTGTACTCTTCACACCAGTCCCACTGTACTCTTCACACCAGTGCCACTGTACTCTTCACACCAGTGCCACTGTACTCTCCACACCAGTCCCATTGTACTCTCCACACCAGTACCACTGTACTCTCCACACCAGTCCCACTGTACTCTTCACACCAGTCCCACTGTACTCTTCACACCAGTGCCACTGTACTCTTCACACCAGTGCCACTGTACTCTCCACACCAGTACCACTGTACTCTCCACACCAGTACCACTGTACTCTTGTGCAGCTCTACACAGTCCGTGCCAGCAGGGCCTTGGATTGATACCTCTCAGCTGCTGGAGAGTTCCCGTGGAAACGCTAGGTGTTCCTGCTGAGTGTTAGACCAGGCTCTCATGTCACTGCACACTGATGGGAGGAGCTTGGTGGAGTCAGATACGCAGCACTGTTCCACGAGGGGCTTTTTTCTGCCCGTTTTGCTTTGCACCAACTTCTTAAGACCTTAAGACTGCAGGTCATGAACTCACATGACCACCAAGGTCAGACAGGCCCCTCCCCCATAGCTGTGCCTCTACACAGACAACGGCAGCTGTTTCTCCTGATAGAGAGGCAGAGAGAGACCGAGATACTGGGTCTATATTATATTTTAGAGCAGCACTAAAAGGACAGTGTGACCCTTTTGTTGAGCGATAACTCTAAAGAGTGTGTGTGTGTGTCAAAGTGACGGGATATGAGGGGAGTTAATCTTTGTACTTCTTCGGTTTATTTGAAGTCAAAGTAAGAAGCTGACTGAAGAAAATACTTCAAACACCTCAGACTACAACCCCCACCTCTCTCTTCCTCTCTCTCTCCCTCCCTCCCCTAGAGCAGTGTGTAGGGTCTGTATTAGACATGCTGACGCCCTCTCAGCCATAGGTGTCTGAGGTGGGAGGGGCATGTAGACCTCTCAGCCAATAAGAAACCATGTCAGAGGTGCCACCATTTCAGTGAGAGATGTGTGTGTGTGTGCGCGTTTGATTTTAAGTCTGTGCTTTGTATTATTCATCGGGTTCTTTCCTTCATCATTTCCACATCAGACACATCTACTTTATAAAGGGTTCATGGGTATCGGAGAGAAAGTATCATTCCACATTGACAGTGTCAAACTTTTCTGGTGCATTTTTCTGCCAGTAGGTAGGATAGTTACCTATGTTTCAGAGTCATATACAGCGACATCGTTTCTCAACCCAGGCCGTGACCCGTTGGACCATCCACATTGCCGCTCCAACACGACTCCCAGTACATCTGTGTTTTAAATGGCTTGGTACAGAGCTGGGAGATCTGAACTGGGTGTGAGCTGAGCTGCTGGGCCCAGTTGGTGCACAGACTGGGTTGTTTTGTTTGTCTCTCTCTCTGTTGTAATATTGCTGGGCTATTTTTACTTCCTGGCATCCCTGTGAACTGTAAGGCTGAATTACACTTGTCAAATTTGGGCCAAAAACGTGTTTTTCTGCGTATGTCTTCGTGTCTGCATTTGTGTCTGTGTCTGTGTGTGTGTGTGTTTTGGGGATCAAGAATGCTAACAGAAGTTTAAGCCCTAATGCACATCTTTAGGAACAATATCCATAAATACACACACTTGAATATGAACTCCGTGACCTCTGGGGGGGCGGGGTCACGTGCTGACACCGAGAGCAGCCATATGTGCTTCAGGTTTGTATATCTTTCAGAAGCTGCTCTTTCTGCCCCTCTTCCTCTCCTTCCTCTTCCTCTCCTTCTGTTATTGCCATGACTGGTGACCATGTCTGGTGACCATACACCCACCAGTTATCAAAACACTGACTGAGACCCCTATACACACAGACAAAATGGTACATTCATCTCCCTTATATACTAACTCTTTGTATCACCGTTAAGAGATTCCAGATGCTCGGACGTACACATGCTTTTTCACCTTGTGTGTGTGTGTGTGTGTGTGTGTGTGTTTTATCTCTTAGTGGATTAGAGTGTGTGTGTCTGTTTAAGTAGAGGCTGTTGCTGGCTGACTCAGCTGATCTTCAGCGTTTAATAGAGTCTGTGGGGTAGATCCGGCAGCGTTTAATAGGGTCTGTGAGTTTTCCAGGCCTACATTCAGATTTTGCCTCTAGCCAAGATATGATGATGCAAATAAGAGAACTGTGTGTGTGTGTGTGTGTGCATGTTCGCGTGTGTGTTCAAGCAGCATGTCTGTTACATTTGTTAGAGATTCATGCTACTTGAATATTTATGGTTCAAGTTTTTTAAGTGCACTTTTTAAAAGAACTGAAAGCTTGTGTGTGTGTTTGTGTGTGTGTGTGTATTCATTCCTTTGTGTGTGTGTGTGAGAAAGTCTTGCATGTGTGTGTGTGGTGTCGGTTAGGGTCATGGCACAGTGAAAACATTTTACTGAGAATTAGCAAGGAAAGACGGGCACAGCTTTGTAAACACAACACACACATATGTAAATATATATATATATATGTGTGTGTGGGGGGGGCATGGTGCATTCATACACAGAACAAATTTGTAATTATTCATTTATTAAATTAGTTATTTATGCATTGATTGTCTGATTCTGAATGAGTGCATGTGGAAGTGCTTGTTCTGCAAGATCATATGCAAACCATCTCCACACACACACCCTCTCCACAGGCTCTGCCCAGGGTTAGAGGTTGAAGGTGAAGGGTTAGACAGAAGCGGCTGAGGCATTAAAGGCCTGGCTACTGCTGGGGTCAACCAGGTCATATTCTGAAAGGTTAAAAGTCGTCCCACCCTGTCATGCTTCAGCACGTGTCCTGAGCAGGTGTCCTAGCAACCAGACCTGAAGTGTTTGCTGAGTAAATACATAACAGGCACACTTTGATGCTAAAAAGGAGAGAACATTTTTCAGAGATTTGTGTGTGTGTGTGTGTGTGTGTGTACTTTTGTACGTGGGAGGATACGTGTACACGTGTGCACGTGCAAGGGGGTGGAGGGTGTGTTTGGAGTGTGTGTTTTCACTTTGGCATAGCGGACATGTTTTCGAGTTCTGCAGTCCTGCTTTAACGACCAGAGGAAGCACCTCCCCCAGCTTCACATGTCCCATCAGAGTGGGTGGAGCCTGGCTGAAGCCCCACCCCTCGCTCAGGGCTTGGGGAGGCTGGAGCAGGCGGGCCTCAGAGCTCTGGAGTCCCACTGAGAGCGGCGCCGGCCCTCCCGCTTGGATGACCCTGTGCTCGGCGGGCAGACGCTTGGGCTTCAGTGATTGGCTGATCTCAGGTGGCCCATACACTCGTGGGTGTTGGAGCTTTTGATCTGCGATGCACACACACTGTGAGAAGAGACCCGTCCTGCTTCTCAGGCCCGTTTCCAGCTGTTGTTTTTTTTTCTTCTTCTTCTTCCCCAGCCTGAAATTATCTAAGGGCCTAATATGTCAACACACACACACACACACACACAAACACAATGTCATTGATCCGGTGCACGCAGTTATTATAGTCTATAAAGGACACAGATGGTTTCTCTATGATTAAGCATGTGATTGTGTACTGGTGGGAATTCTCATTTTCACTCTGATGGAGAGAAAAAAGTGTGTGTGTGTGTGTGTGGGCGTGTGTATATATGCATGTGTGTGTGTATAGTGTTTAGCAGCTCTTTCTTGTCCCCCCTCACTGTGTCCTGTATCCCTGTCTTCAGAGAAAGGATCTGATTGGTTAAGATGTTGTGTGGTTGTGTGTTGAGGTGGGTTTCACACATGGCTCTGCTGTGGGTGAGTGTGTGTGGTTCTGTGTGAATGTCTTTTGGTATCTATGTCAGTATGCATTTGTGTATTTGGGTTTCATATATTGATTTGGAAAGCTGAATTTGTATACAGTGTGCATATTTTAAAGATGCTATTATTTCTCACAGTGTATGCGTGCCTGTTCGTGTGTGTGTGTTTATGCACATTTGTGTGTGTATGCTTGTGTAGGGCTGGGCAATTAATCAAAAATACATGGAAACCGACATAATTTTGTCCATGTCGGTTATTTCGATTTTTGGCTTTTAATTATATCATATAACATTTATACTGTACTTAATATATACTTATATAAATATATGTTAATACTTTGCCCACTGTTCATGTACTTATGTAAATATTCTTCTGCATATGTAGTTCGTGACTCTACCCCGTCCAGTCAGCGACAGGGAAACTACTTTTTTGTAATTTTTATAATCACAACACTATGACCTCTTTCATTAGAAAGCTTTAATATCAGACCACTTCTCTGTGAACTAGCAAGGGCACAAAAAACACGGCAAAACCCCAAAATCGCTCATTAACTGTAATCGAGGTAAAATGTTCAATTAATCATGATATTGCTTTGAGTTCATATCGCCCAGCACTAGTGTATGGGCATTTGTGTGTGTTTTGTGTGTGTGTGTGTGTATGGGCAATTGTGTGTATTTTGTGTGTGTGTGTGTGTGTGTGTGTGACTCTTCTGTGTGCTTCAAGCTTTGACAGTTTTACCATGTAACAAGCAGAAATGGCACAGCTAAAAATATCCTTTAAACCCATTCACCCCTCCCCTTACCCTACGCTCAGGATAAACTCCCCTGGCTCTGCCGTGGAACGCTCCACCCGCTCATGAAATGCAAGCTGTTCTTGCTACACATTCCACAATGTGGAGCAAACCAACACACAGCAAAAAAATAGGGGTGGAAGGATTACTTTTAGTCTCAGATTAAATTAAATGCATTCCTAGACAAAGCTCTTAGGGTGTTTTAACCTGAACAGTGTAGGTGTGTGTGTTTTCCTGTGCATGTGTATTTGCTTGTGTGTCTGAGCATATGTGCACAAGCATGTACACATTCAAGCAGGTGTGTGTGTGTGTGTGTGTTTGGGCAGCTGTGTAGCATACATGTGTATGTTCTCCAGATTCTAAGCAGCGGAAGGGTGTTTGAAAAACATTCAGCCAAATTCCTTTCTCAGTGAGGACAAAGTACCAACCAGTACCCACAGTTGTGTGTGTGTGTGTGTGTGTGTGTGTGACACACACATTAAACATTAAACATTATAATCACTGAAAAGGTTCCTTTGTAGTTCTATGTTCCTATAACAGAGAGAGAGAGCAAGTGAGATCTGGGCTGGAGAGATTAGGTTAATCTGGGTGATACGATGCTGTGTTGGGAGACTATGATGTCATTATATCATAATTCTGGCCCTTTTTTCACATTTTTCTCAGCCTAAACAGGAAGTTGTTTGGCTCCTGGTCTTCCACCTGGTCTCATGAGCACTCACACACACACACACAATTTTGTTTCTGTGATTCTGCTTTGAAAGGGAGAACAAATGTTTAAGACGTGTTTAGCCTTGCCTCAAGTATATGAGTGTGCATACGTGTGTTGTCTGGTTTAACGTGGGTACACACACGTGTGTTGTCTGGTTTAACGTGGGTACACACACGTGTGTTGTCTAACAAGTGCATGTGTGCTAATTTAATGAGTGTATATGTGTGTGTTGTGTAATGAGTGTACATGTTATGTGGTAGCAAATGTGCCAAATGTAACTTTTGAGTGTGAGCTACAGTGTGTGCGCGCATGTGTACATGTGTGTGTCCATGGGTGTGTGCATGTGTGTGAGTACGAGATTGTGAGTGGGTGTGTGTGAGTAAGTATAGGGTTTGGGGCTCTTTAGTGCTCTTTATTTGAGTGACTGAAGCTAACCACTCCTCTGCACCACACTTCACCTTCACAAACCACCTCTCCCTCTCTCTCTCCCTCTCCCTCTCTCTCTCCCTCTCCCTCTCTCTGATGGTTAGCTATGCATGTGTGTCCAGCTGTGTGAGTGTGTGAGCACCATAATGTGTGTGTGGTTCAGTGCTCTTTGGTGATGTTTTTCATGTGTTTGCTAACATATTTTGTATCCTGTAATTTCAGGTCCAGGAAGGAGCCTCCCATAATGGAAGATGACAACAGCCAAGTGGCAGGTCAGAGGAAACCCAAGTGTGTGTGCACTCATGTCTAAGGGTGCCGTGGGTCTTTAATAGATTATCAGTGTGGCAGAGAGATACTTGATATTACACACACACACACACACACACACACGTGTGTATCGTGTACACATGTATATTGTTGGAGTTTGGAGTTTTCTTTCCAAACTGCAAAAACATGAGAATCTTTCTTCCTTTTGGAACAGATGGGTGAGGAAATCACATTTTAATGAAAGAGAACGTGTGAAACAGTGTGTGAGACTGATGTAGCCAACACACACACACACACACGACACTGGCTCACTTCAAACTTATTGTCTTCGTTATAAAATAACAGCACGGTATGCTGGGCTGTGATTATGAGGCTATGACCACATTCTGTAGGAAGACACATTTCTGGACTTTGTTGTCTTTGTAAACCTGTGTTCTCCTCTCCAGCCCAGAGTAGGAGGGCAGGCAAGAACAGGGCCAACGCACCGGAGATGTCGCCTCCAGGGTTAATTGCACACAGCTGTCGCTTGTTACACATTAATTGCCAATTAATCAGAAACCCTCCTCTCAGATGAGTGTATTGTAAGGGAAGGCGGAGAGCTGAGTGATTGGCAGGCGAGAGCGAGACGCAGTCACGTCTACAGCAGAGCGGGAAAGTGCTCTTCCTGTCCTCTCCTGTCTGCTTCCTGTCTTTAAGTCGCTACCCCTCTCAGCACCGTCTCCATACGCCTGACTGCATGGAGAAGAGCTGGAGGGAAGTGGTGTGCGTGCATGTGTGTGCGTGTGTGCGTGTGCGTGTGTGTGCGTGTGTGTGCGTGTGTGTGTGTGTGTGTGTGTGTGTGTGTGCGCCCGTGCTTGTAACTGTGTTAGCTTTCCCTGGCAAAATGACTATGACATAGCTCAGTCTAGGACATACATAACTGTATTGAGAGAGTACCAGACACTCTCCACCCACTCAGTCTCATTCTGTCACATATTCCATCTCACTCCCTCTCACATGCACACACACCTCTCTTCTCACTCCTCTCCCTCGATCTCTCCTCCTCCTCTCCTCCTCCTCTCCTCCTCCTCTCCTCCTCTCCTCTGTGTATGGGCTGCAGCTCAACTCTCTCTAGCACTCTGCCATGTCTGCCCAGCCAGAAATCCATACTGGGGACATGACGTAATGACCCGCCCAGCACACATCACATCTATGACTTTATCCCTCTCTCTTGATCTTTCTCCCTTCCTTATTCTCTCTCTCTCTCTCTCTCTCTCTCTCTCTCAGCTCAGTTCAGCAGTGCTTATTGGCATGAATGTTCAAAGTTACGTTATTGCTAAAGCAAATGAACAAACAAGAAAAGGGAATAAAACAGAAGAGACTGTATTATCTACAAAACAGTCACTGATCAACTACTGACGGAAGGAGAAAGAAAAGAATGACTGGAAGATGTTACTTCTGTCTGTGTGGGGGCGGGGCTGGACTGGGCGGGGCGGGGCTGGACTGGGCGGGGCTGGGCTAACAGAACATGTTTATTAGAGGAAGACATTCTAGTTCCATCTCTGATAGGACAGGCTGTATGTGCATCTTTGTGTGTGTGTGTGTTGGTGAAACACTGCTGCTACTGTATGACTTCCACAGAGTCAGGACCTCCGTGCGTCCATGGTACAAAGCTCTGAGCTGTGTTCCTGTCCTTCCAAGTGTGCGTGTGTGTGTGTGTGTGTGTGTGTGAGAGAGAGAGAGAGAGAGAGACAGAGAGAGGTGGAAAGTGTTACAGATGAAAACAGCTGTCTCTTTCTTTAATCTTGCTGTCATTCTCACACACAAGCACCCCCTGTCCCAGATGCACCTACACACACACACACATGCACACACACACATACAATAGTCTAGAAGAGTGTGAGTGTGTGTGTGTGTGTGTGTGTGTGTGTTTCAGGTATGATCACTGATCTCCAAAGTTAATGCTTTGCTTCTTCGAGCCATTCATTTTAGCCCAAATGTCCTCAGGCACGCCACCCCCTACCGCCTCCCTCTCTCCTGCTACCTCCCTCTCTCTCCCTCTCTCCTGCTACCTCCCTCTCTCTCTGTTTACGCCCCTCTTTCTCCCTCTCTCCTGCTACCTCCCTCTCTCCTTCTACCTCCCTCTCTCTCTGTTTACCCCCCTTCTCTCCCTCTCTCCTGCTACCTCCATCTCTCTCTGTTTACCCCCCTCTCTCTCCCTCTCTCCTGCTACCTCCCTCTCTCTCTGTTTACCCCCCTTTTCTCCCTCTCTCCTGCTACCTCCCTCTCTCTCCATTTACCCCCTCTCTCCTGCTACCTCCATCTCTCTCCATTTACCCCCTCTCTCTCCCTCTCTCCTGCTACCTCCATCTCTCTCTGTTTACCCCCCTCTCTCTCCCTCTCTCCTTCTACCTCCCTCTCTCCGTATACCTCCGTTTCTCCGACTGTGCTGAGAGAGACTGAGCTGAGCTCCTTCCGCTTTCCAGCCTCGTCTCCAGCCCCATCTGCTCCACACACAGGAGAGGGGGGGGTCGTGTCCGGGGGAGGGGCTGTTTAGAAAAAGGGATGGGGGAAAAAAAGCTAGTGAGGCAGGCTGGCCTGTAGTGGGGGTTGGGCTTAGGAGGTGTGGGTGTGTGCGTGGGTGTGTGTGTGTGTGTGTGTGTGTGTGTGGAGAGAGAGGAAAAGCGGAAAGAAAGAAGAGAGCAAGAGACACTTTTTGTGTGTGTGTTTGCGTGTGTCTCTAAGGCTGGAAAAGGAGGAATTGTTTGTATTATTAGTTTGCGTTAAGGTGGAATTCCACCTCCTCTTGACTCTTGGAGCTTTCGCATGGTTTGTGTTTTTGTGTGCAGCTGCCAGGGTGCGTGCGTGCGTGCGTGCGTGCGTGCGTGTGTGTGTGCGCGCGTGTGTACGAGGGGGGCAGGTAAAGCAGCCAGTGGTGGTTTAAAGGGAAAATCAGAGGACAGATTTGCTGAGCTGGACGGAGTGTGCGGTGTGTCTCACTCTCCCCCCCGAGCATGAGGATTACTGCACCAGGCCAGCCGAGGAGCAGGAGTCCACGGTAAGGCAGGCTGCCTCGCTCTCGCTCGCCTTCCGCCTCGCGCCTCTGCCTTCCCCTCTCCTGCTGGAGGACCTGGCTCTCTACGCAGGCATTTAAACAAAGCTGGAGAACTTAGCGTGCGTGCTCGGGGCAGCTCGGGGGAGCCACGGAGCCGCAAGAGGGAGAAAGTTGCGACCGGGCTTGTCGGGAGGAACGCTGCACAATGGGTGTGGAAGCCATTCTGTTTATGTTCTGACTGTCACACATTTCACGGCAAAGAAAAGAAAGGGAGAGACGAGAAGAAGAGAGGAACTCGCTCTCCTTTTTTCTCCCAACATTCTCTCTCTCTCTTTATCCTTCTATCTCTCTCTCTCTCTGTCGCTTCTACAGTCAATATGCTTGGATGGTTTGCTGGTTTGTTTCTGATCAGATTTTGTAACTGGGAGTGTTTTAATTGAATGTAGTAGATGCTACTTGCCCTTTACTCCGTCTCTGATCCTTTGTTGCTAAATGTGCCATTGTTTCGCTCAATGTTTTCTCATATATATATGTTTTATGTTATATATACATGTTAATAATATCCTGTGTATTTGAGTTTATGTTTATGTAAGAGTTTGGTGTGTGTGTGTGTGTGTGTGTGTGTGTTTGTCCATTACAGCAGTAGGAAGTAGTTATGGATCTGGGTTTTGGACTCTGTGTTAAAGAAGCACTGGTGTGAACCCAAGCACTCACTATTGTTAGGTGAAGAGCATGTGTGTGTTTGTCACAGTGCTGTGCTTCCTGTGTGTGTGTGTTTGTGTGTGTGTGTGTGTGCACGTGCACACATTTGTGTTCTTGGCATTGCTGTTGTCCATTACCGGCATCCCAGAGTGTTTTGATAAATCAAGTGTGTGTGTATGAGATTAACACTTGCGCTGGTCACATGGGTGTGTAAGTCTCCTTAGATGAACAGGGAGGGAGGAAGAAAACCACAGAAAACCCACAACAACAGAAGAATGTTTCACATTACTGTCATAAGTCTGATCTCAGAAAATACACACACACACACACACACACACACACACACACATTTATACACACCTACATCACAAATCTGAGAACTCTGTCTTAGTGTCCCATTAGACAGTCTGAAGGTAAAGGCCAGTAAACTGGTCACTGGTCCCTCTCCGTCCATAATCGCTGCAGTTAACATATTCATCTCTCCTGAATCTCTCTGTTGTTGTTTTTTTCTCTAAGTAGCCAATCACAGATCTGTGTGGCTGTTCCAAAACTGTTCTCACGTACTGTTGCAAGTGCCGATTTCCTATCACTCTGTGTGTGTGTGTGTGTGTGTGTGT
>JAGXOD010000019.1:2107500-2215000 GCA_020368025.1 Brachyhypopomus occidentalis | reverse complement strand
AAATGTGCCTCAGAATGAAGCCACTCTTAAAATAGCAGACAGCACTCTGTGTCCAGGAAATGTTCCAGTCCCAGACCCAGTCAGAGCAGCAGGACAGGCTTATAGCCCCAGTGCTAGCTGTCTGCTTGGGAAGCAGCTCTGTGTACGAGCCTAAGCAAAGTGTGTGTGTGTGGGGGGGGGGGGGCCGGGCTGACTGTGGGGGGAGGGGCCAGGCTGACTGTAGGGGGAGGAGCCAGGCTGACTGTGGTAGCCTGCATGCTGTCCTGCACTCTGCCTCAGTGTGGGTCAGTGAGCAGCCTGCACCACCACCGCCTGGCACTCAGGACTGCTTATACTAGTAAGACCAAGTGCCTAGGGCCTGTGTGTGTGTGTGTGTGTGTGCGCATGTGCCTGTGTGTTTCTGTGCATGAGCCTGTGTGTATGTGAAGTAAAGCGTGTGTGAGCATGCTTGTACAGTACCTTAGCATTTGTTCTTACCTGACTGACAGTGTCATCATTTTTGCTGTCAATGTGTGTGCCAACAGCCTGTTATTTGTCTGGTCATGGAGTGTTGTCGTAGTGTTTGTGTGTGTGTCTGTCTGTCTGTGTGTGTGTGTATATATACAACTTTTGTTACAGAATGATGTCTGCTTGTGGACAACCTGCTGTAATGTGGTGTGAGTGTGTGTGTGTGAGTGTGTGTGTAGTGTGAGTGTGTGTGCCACAGTGAGGAGACACACCCTTATAAATGATTGACAAATGTTCAGCTTGTCTTTAAATATTCATGAGAGTCTGAGCATGTTCCTACACACACACACACTCACACACATGCACATACATACACACATACGCATACATACACACACATACAGAAAGCCTAAATGTTACATTTCCTGTGTAGCCTTTTGTTAAGATTTTATCTGTGTGTGTGTGTGTGTGTGTGTGTGTGTGTTTGTGGGGTGGGTGCAGGTCTGCGTGTGTGTTCTTTATAAACCAAACCTGGCTGACCGTGACCTTTTCATGAGACATGTGGCAGAAGTTCACAGACCAAAACGCAACCACAGTCTCACCCTCCCCACTCACTCTGGCTTTCTACATCCCACACACACACACACACACACACAGCGATCAGGATCATAGTCAGACATGATAGCTGATAAACTGATGTGCCTTCAAAAGATATGAAACATGAAGACATGCACACACCCAGCTTCCATATACCACACTGTGACATGGGTTGATATTCCTGTTCCATGAATCTAAAAGGTGTAGTTTTCCTTCCTACAAAGTACAGAGATTTGCAGGTATTCTGAGGTATGTTTGGGGTGGGGGGTGTGGCGGTGTCTATGTCTGTACAACCTAGAGTACACGGGCTGCTGTCCTGACATGAAGAGCTCCTGTGAGTCACCTACTGACTAAGCACCCAAACAGCTTAAGCACGGCACCTTTATTCATGCAATACATGCATCTCTCGGCATAAGTACAACTCGTGCATGATTTGGGTAAGGTGATACTCCACATCCTTGAGAAACATAATATAACTATTGCACATGGTCGCCTGATTAACAAAAGAAACATTTAACCTTAAGTGCTTCTCTGCGCGGAGTGTCCGACGTGCACGGTCTTCTGGTCAAAGTGCAGTTTATGGACCGATGGACTGTTAACTTTTGTACAAGCACTTCTAAATATGTGTGAGGTCCAGGTTGCACAATGGAGTTGTGTAGTCAGCAGGGTTTAATAGGCCTGCTGCATGTGTTTGAAAGGTAAGAGGTGTGTGTGTGAGTGAGTGTGTGTGTGGAGGCAGTTACAGGGTTTGGCTAAGTGTACCAGAGGTCAGTAGGGCAGTTGAATAATAACCTTGTGTCGTTAGTAAGGTACAGTAATCTTGGTCCAAGTGCACAATGTGGTTAGTCAGGATATTCATTACCCAGCTTTCATTCTTTGACATATGTGACAACCTACATTTTGTAGATATCAAAACATGTACGGTTGTGGTGAATATGTACTTGGGTATATACATCTGTAATGTACATTGCGTTTGCATATTGAGGTCAAATACAAATGGATCTAAGGGGCAGGAGATGCTGACCTAGTTAGGCACACTAAGCAGGATACTGAGTGTTGAACAGCCCTTCTGCATGTAAGGTGGATGTAGGGTGTGTTGAAGCCTTAGACACTGGCGTGTTTGGCTGTGAGAAATGTGTTCACTTGAGCATTGTGCTCAACTTCAGTCTCTTTTTCTTTTTCCGTTGGTTTTAAGTCTGGTGTGTGGGCATTAGTGTATTTCGTGCACTACTGTAGGTGTGTGTGTGTGTGTGTGTGTGTGATGGTCTTTGTTCTCAGTCAGGGGTTTTTCTTTTCTTACAATGTATAAAACTGAGGTGTCAGATTAGCAGAGGACAGGCAGAACAGACACAAAGCGTGTGTGCCTGTGTGTGTGGGTGTGTGTGGGTGTGCACTCGCATATGATGTCCCAGCTGGTGAGTAGACAATAACAGAAAGAGCTGGCCCACACCACAATGCTGACACTCACATGCTGCCTGGTCACAAGAACAAACACACACTTGTGCTCTCTCTTGCCCTCTCTTGATACCTTCCTCTCTCTCTCTACCCCTCTCTCACCCTCTCTTACCCTCTCTTAATACCATCCTCTCTCTTTCTCTCTCTACCCCTCTCTCACCCTCTCTTGATACCCTCCTCTCTTTCTCTCTAACCCTCTCTCACCCTCTCTTACCCTCTCTTGATACCATCCTCTCTCTTTCTCTCTCTACCCCTCTCTCACCCTCTCTTACCCTCTCTTGATACCATCCTCTCTCTTTCTCTCTCTACCCCTCTCTCACCCTCTATCTTGCCCTCTCTTGATACCCTCCTCTCTTTCTCTCTACCCCTCTCTCACCCTCTCTCACCCTCTCTTACCCTCTCTTGATACCATCCTCTCTCTCTTTCTCTCTCTACCCCTCTCTCACCCTCCTTCTTTGTAACCTTCGGGGCATAGAGAGCTGTGGGCATTTTTTGCCAGCTGTTCTCACCCTGACTGACTATTCTCAACCTGACTGACTTCTCTATTCCCTGCCCTTTCTGCTTAGTGGCTCCCTCTGAGCTCACCGTGACATTTCAAATGATCAAATGTTGGTGTGATTGTAGTGCTTGATACCGTCTTAGTAATCAGTGATCTGTCATGAGTTCTGACTGCTGAGTTTAGATTTAATGTAAAAAGTTAGTTCCAAGTGAACATATGATCTTGTGGGGCATTTTAGAAGCTATTACATTTTGTGAATTAATGACGTCACAAAATCTGCTTAGAAATAGACAGATCTACCACCATTGCACACAGTACATTGTGATTTTATGCTTTTGTCAAATGAGCAGTGGAATGGTGCTATACGGTAAACTGTCTAAATTAATTATGTTCCAATATTTTTAGGACAGTTTATCCTGTCATCATGTTCCAGCCTTAAGTGCATATGGTGTTTTGGCGTTTGGCTTGGTCCCTTTAGAGTGTTCAATAAATAATGTGTATTCTCTGTTGAGGATACGCGCCATTGTTTGGATTGGAGAAAAATATGGTCCCCTTTCCATCTTTGGACATGTCAGAACACCCCTGAGCACAGAGTCCTTGTTCTCTCTCTGTGCTCCACTTTAAGATGCTGTAAATGCCTGTTTACTTGTTGTCTGCATTTTATTACAGTGCTTGTCCATAGCACTACAGACTTGGGAAGAAAAAATCGTTCCCTTTTTTTAAGGTGGTAATGTGAAAAAACCCTGGTCCCTTTTTTAAGGTGGTAATGTAAAGTTCCCTGCACACGTGTGCTGGTCACCATGTAAGTATTGCAGATCCTTTTAAAGTTGTACCAGCTGTGTCTCCAGAGGGCGGCTGACCTTTCAACCCATGAGTCATAGGTCAAGAGCCCTAACCATTATTCCACTTTACTGCTATCAGTAAATTAATAAATCAACCTCACCTGCCTGAAACATCTATCTGTTACACTGACTGGCAGAAACATGTAATGTTTAGTTTGAGGTGTGTGTTCATTTGAAGAAAGGTGCTGCTTGCATATGTACAGTCTGTCAGATCTGAAGTGATGCTTCCTAAGGCGTGTTCCTGATCTGTGGTTCAAAGGAGTCTTCTGTATCTTCCATTATCCTTTTAATCCATGTAGATTCTGTGTTGAAGGTTTAGGGATACAGATTCCGGCATTATGAGGCTTCAAATAACGTTGTCTGGCTTTGTTGTTTACTGAGAGAAGGGGGGGGGCGGCAGAGGGCTCAGCACACACCAGGTGAAGGTCGAATCGAATATGGGCCAAGGTGCATTATTACTTGCATAATAACGTGTGTGTGTTGTGGGATGTAAATCACACATCACACAGTTTCATGGGGTTGCATACAAACACAAAAGATGCTTTCGCCCTTGAGGGTTATTTTCCCCCCACAAACTCTTGGTGTGCTGCAAGTGCAGCTGTGTTCTCCTGACAGTGTGTGTCTGTGTGTGTCCTGGAAAAATGGGGACCAGAATTCTGACTAATACTTTCTGGTGTTGTATAGGGAAGCAGTGACTCACATCTTAAACTCTCACACTGTTCCTCTCACCTATGAGCTCTTCACACCACATGGCCAGATTTGAATCTGACAGACTTGCCATCTGTGTGTGTGTGTGTGTGTGTGTGTGTGTGGGAGTGTACCCCATTGCTGACTCATGGTGTCCCACAAAGTGGAGGATGAGTGCTGAGTACTGGTTGTACCAATGACACATACCCCCCACCACACACACACACACACTTTGTCAACTTACTGTTTTACTATCAGTACTTAAGTATTTTGCACTGTGTGCAGTATACTAATTTTATTCATTTTATACAAGCCAGTCTTGTGTGCAAAATATACTCAAGCACTGTGGGGCGTGTGTGTGGTATCTGGATTCTGATGTACCCACGGGAATGCCGATATATTTAGCTGCTGTTTGAGAGTGTGAGAACAGTCTCAGAAGAATATGCTCTCTCTCTCTCTCGCTCTCTTTCTCTCTCTGTTTCTCCCTATCTGCTCATTAAACTTCAGATTACAGCAGACTCTCTGGGAGCATGAATGCTAGTCTGAAGAATTAACACACAAAATACACTCGCGCTGTAGTTATAGATTATAGAACATCCATGCACATACACACACGTTAGAGTTTAAGTTGTACATATGTATAGTTCCAGTGTGTGTGTGTATATATATATATATATATATATATATATATATATATATATGTATATGGGTGGGGTAGCATTTGTGCTAATGCCTAGCTCCATCAGTCATCTTACTTCTCCTTGTTCACTGTACCCCTAACATAGGCGCAAACACACACATGCAAACACACACCACAGCCTTTGTCTTTTATGGTCTTTTGTTCTTCTACGCACAAACACTAAGGGGAGGGAGGAGTCACTGTCTGGGCTAAAAGAGCAGTAGGACATTAAGTAAATCATATATACAGGGATACACACACACACACACACGCAGCGCTCAGTAAATATCTATTTATTGATGGGTTTGTGCTTAATGCATCTCCTGTTGCCTATGTTGGGTGTCATTCCCAACTTTGCTCACATCCGTTGTGTGTGTGTGTGTGTGTGTGTATGTGTGGTGTCCTTCTGTTACTGCCCAAGAAGCCAAGTTCTCGTGACACACTCCTGTGGTTCAGCCGGTCGTCTCGTAGCCGCTGATGTAACAGAGCTAAATATAACATTCAGGAACGTGCAGTGTGGGATACTGCTGAGCACACACACACACACACACCACAGCGTCTGTTTGTCATTACTAGGGTGCAGCGCCACTCCAAATGCCAGCAAACGCAACGTCTCTGCTGTTCAAAACCTCACAGGTCACATCAGACTTACTGTTTGAAAAGCTTAAGATGATACATCAAAATAAAGTTAAAATGTTCCTTTTTTATAAACTGCAATATTGAGTTGCATGTTTGTTGCTCACATCTCATAGCTGTTGTCCCTTCGTGTGTTGCCTTTTTCGTCCACGCTTCACAGACATAGGGAGAGAGGGACATACTGAGAGGTTTAGACTGCAGTTATGTAGGTTATATCATGCTCTAGGTTAGACTGTGACCTAAATATACTGTGATGTATTACATTTCCATTGACTGTCCTATTGTTTCATTGTTTTCTCAGCCCAAATATTTGCAGGCTATTCTGGGCGGTTTTACTAATTTTGTTTATAAATAACTTGTACTTGTAGACGCGACGTAAGACACGGTGCTGCTTCGACGTCATAGAATCGGAGGATAAAAAACTCTGGGACTCAAAGTACTGTTCTATATGTGGTGATGAAGCGTGATTATCGGGTCCAGGACGAGTTATAAATAGTCTGGGAGACGGAACTGCAACGCTAGGTGACCCGCGAGTAGGCTGGTCACGAGTCCACCTTAAAAAAAAAAGAGGCGGAGACTATAGTCCGGTAGATAGGCTGGAGTGGTTTGCGCTGTCAGGGAATTCCGGGGCCGGGCGGTGACGTCAGCTGGCATGAGGGGCGGCACAGCGCAGTGGCGTGTGTGTGTGTGTAGTTGTCCCTTTAAAACCCCAGCGTCGCTCAGCGCAATCCGATCCCCGGTTCTGTGAGCGAGAGCCAGCCCTCTATGTTCGATAACGAAGACAAACCAAACGTCAACATAAAAACGCTGTTGTGTGGTTTTTTTTACGCCATCATTTGACTTCAGGCGAGCTTGAAAATAACTACGGTCAATTTTAAGAAAGGGAACTGAGGAGTGGAGACTTCCGTGGATTATTGCGACCGGCTTTATCGGACAAGCTATCTAGTGTTCTGCAAGGAGCGATACGTTTTAAGGATACAGTCTCTGCTGCAGTGAAATCGAGCTACACAGTACGCCAGTATTTCACCGGTATGAACAGGAGTGTTTAGTTGTCCTGTCTCGCCGTCCTCCGATAACTGCTTGGACATTTTAGCCGATACTTTTTCAGTTTGACTTCTCCCTTTCCTTGGCTGTTGTGCTCGTGCCTTGTTTCATGTTGGCATGGGTGTCGATAATTCACGCACTTGTCTGAATGTTTTTTTATGTGATCATTCACAATTCAGTCATTTCTCAGTGATCATGCATTTAAGTGCTTACCCACGAGGCAAAAAATGTATCTGTAGTGGAGATAAAATGTGCTTACGTGGAAATTAAGAACTCTTCGTTATTCTTCAACAGATCGAGTCTGGTTTTATGGGACAGGAGTGACGAGAGTTACACATTAGCTCTTTAAGGACGAGTTTTACTACAAAGGTAAGTGTTCTCTTCTGAAATGCTTCTTTGCCGTTTTTCTAATAGTTTCTGGAACTAGTCGTCTTTGTCGTCTTGACTATGTAGATTGAATATTTGAGGTGCTCCAACGTACACGGTATATGTACGGTCCTTGAATGAATGTGCTGTAGTAACAGTTGAACGCTCACTTACGAGACCGGAAGATCAGCTCGTGCTTTTGTTTTAACCCGTTAGAGTCTGAACAACATGGCTGTTTAAACATAATTTGAAACACTGACATCGCGTGATCGCAGTTTTTCCTTGCGTTTATAGTAATGGTTACGTGAGTATTACGACATCTGTAACGTGTGATGATGCTGAAGTAAGGACAAATAACGTTTGAATGTTTAGTAGAGTCGAGGCGACACTTTTAGCAATTCAGTAGATCCCACGTGCCTGTGGGAGGGCGGGTAGGGGGCTGGGCTGTAGAGACAGCGAACGATTGTGTAGAGCGATCCTTTGCCTTTGTCTGATGCTGTAGGCAGGGCTAAATTCGGGGTGGGTACAGAGGCGATCTAGGCAGTCGCACAACGTGAATGAGTTACGCACACAAAGCAAATGTCTGAAAGCATCATTTGCATCATCCTACTACTACTTCCCGATCAGGGAAAGGGATTTTTTCGTGCGTGGTGTGCGCGGTACGCGCGGTACGGGCTTCATTTCTTAGAACGTTCCAATGTTTCTACAATTACGACCTCGAGCTACGAGCACGTGGGAGGCGGAGTATTCCGTAAACATTCCAAACTTGGGCTTAAGTGATATTGTGTCCACAACAAAAAGCTGAATATGATGGTTATGTCGGAGAGCTGTTCGTGTGGGACTGGTGATTTTATGGGATGTCATAAACACTCTAGTTGAGGCGAAAAAATAGGGCATGTCAGCGGGGGGGGAACATCCCTTTGAACGCTGACTTCCGATCAATCAAAGCGATTGACATGAAAACGAACGCCCGTGTTTACTCCTCTTTGAAGTGGTGACGAGTTCTGGGTTGTAAAGTTAGAATACTGACGGCTGCCGAGAATTTTTTTTTATCCTGTCCCCAGTTTGCCGGATAGAGACTGTTTGAATCTCCCGCCCCGAGACATTTGGGACTGGATGAATTAATGAACAGTTGCCTGCCTCTGTAGCAGTCGTGTGATCATTAAAAACCATACAACACACACAAAAAGGCCAACCTGTTCCCCGAGGACTAGCTGTGACAATGCGCTGAAATGTATCGCCGATGACGATTGCGGTGATAGTAGATTACATGCTTTCAGTGACGATAGTGCCGTTGTTAGGACGGTGGGAGGGGGGTGGGGTGTTTGTGGAGGTAATGCAAACGTGTTCTGGAGGTGTGAGAATGACCGAGAGTGCGCGCGTGTGTTTGTTTCTCAAGCTAACATATACAGGGATTTGCTTATTTATCTCCTCTTCCTACCAGCTCATAGGACGTGAGGGTAACTAGTGAAATGCTTCAGTGTAATACCTGGGTATGGATTATATGTATGCATTATATTTTCCCTTTTATTATCTGATCTTCATTTGTTTTTTTTGTTTTCCCTTTAACCGTTGTTTTGATTGACCGCACAGAGTCATAGTGAGGAACACACAGACATGTTGTTGCACGAACACGCGAGTGTGACTCAAGTGCACACACACAGAGAGGTTTCTTTTCTAACTGCCTTACATTTTCCTTTGTCACCTTACTGGCTTGTATTACCTCACATGTTGGTAGAAATCCAGTTCGGTGTGCAAGAAAGAGAAAGTGAGGGAGGGGCATTGAAACTGGAGTAGGAGGGAGTGGAAAGCAGGAGAGAACGAGTGCGTCTCAACTGCATGCAGTCATGCTCATGTGAATCAGCGCAAGAGTAAAAAGTTTCTTGGCCCTGAAGAAAGTGGTGCGTAAGAGACACGCTGGTCTTTTGCGTAATACCGCGTGGGAGACATCACCGAGGGGGTGGGGGGTGGGTGGGGGGGCTTTGTTTTCCAGGATCACAAACAACCCCATTCTCTCAGATTCCTTTCTCTCTCGTCGTATCTCAAAGCCAGACTGTGTATATGGTCAGTAACTTGTTTATCTGGTATTCTTTGACTGGAGTGTATGGAATGTTTCAGATTCCAGAGCTAGAGAGGTTGCTCAGAAATGTCATTGAGCGTCTTGATTGGCTGAATCGTTCTCCAACTTTTTAAAGCGCCAATATGCAGTGTTTCTGCAGGCTGCCATAGCAACCGTTGCCTTGGGGATAGAATCCGAAGCCCAGCTTTCGCCTGTTATGTTTTGTGTTCTTTTTTTGGTAGCTAGTCTGAGTATTGGCTTGTGTGTGCATCATGCTTTGATTTCTGGGAAATAAGGGGCAATGTAGGAGGGGGATTTTAGGGGTCTGATCATGTGTGTGCACATAAGCACTCACATATGCACACACACATATGCACAAACACACACAGATGTTCAGAAACACTTTGTTCCAGGAATGAAGAGGCAGGTAGAGGTAGGCTATTTTAGGGTCACGGACTGCAAAAACAAGTCTGAGCAACTGATTACTGTTTCGTTTTCTGAAGGAAAAAAAAAAACCCATGATCCACTGAAAGTTCCTCTGAAAAACTTGGATATGCCATGAGACTTGCAGAATGATTTTACAGACAGATGGTCGTGAACGCAGCTCGGCAGACTTTAATGCTTGCCAGACATTTGCACATTGAGTCACTGTTCTACACAAACTCACTACACTGCCCTACTTTAGCACACTGGCTTTGTGTGAGAGACATCCTTGGGTCTTTATCTCTCATTCTGAGTAATTAATTTGCAAGTTCCTTGTCTAAAGGAATGTTTGCTAAATCTTGTCCTATGGAGGATGTGCAGCTCCCAATAATAGTTTGTATGCAAGCAATTTTGTTTTGGCTGTTTAGTTATTGTGAGTCTTTAAAGACTCAGGAGCCAAAAGGTTTTGTGGGGAGAAATCGCTCATGTAACACACACGAAGTCTGTTCCACAGGATGTTAATATGTTCCCCCTGCCCCTCTAGGCTGCCTCCCCCTTTTGGGAGGCCCACTTCCTGTTGCTCTGACGACAACTTCCTGTCTCATCACAGCCTGTCTCTTTTATGTTCTGCTTTTTTACTCCCTCTTTCTGTTCTCTCATTCATTAACATACTCGCACATGCGTGCGCACACACACAGCTTCTCATTTTTTTGAGAATATCATGACTAGTGGCCTCATAAACATAATGTTAACTCAGCATTATGTGTTTTGAAATGTAAATGTCATGATCTTTTCAAAAAGCATGTGGGGGGGTTGGAGTCTATGTACACTAGAGCTCTCTTCTGTGAATTATATATTGATATCTTTGACTCCTTGTGTGTAGAAGTCATTCAGCTGCCTGTTTCTCAGGTTACACCATACCTAATCTTGCCTGCTTACATGCTTGTTAGTATGTGCTGTAGTGACGGTCTCGTGGCCCCAAACATGGGTCATTTACTATTAACAGCTCCAGGTTACTAAGAACCGCATCTGGTTTCCTTTTGTTAAAGCTTCATATGTCGCAGGCCAAAGCTTTCCTGTTCAGAAACTGAGGTCAGCTGAGGTTTCATTACTTCTGCTGAAGAGTGTGCATACGCACACATCATTTTGAATTACATGCTTGGTTTACTTAAATACGTCAATGTTGGTTGGTGGTGTATCTTCTGCTGGTGCTCACACTGTCCGCAGCTGTAGACTCGTCAGTACGCGCTGCAGCGACGATGGTGGTTTTACTGAACATTTTTGCTGAGTCTATGCAGAAGAGAACAGAAGAGCGAACACTGATGGAGGTCAGCTGATGGTTAAACGGAACCGGGTAATCCAGAAAGGAAGAACTCCCGGATAGCTGTAATTTCTCTTCAAAGCCATACAATGGTTATTAGAAAGGAGAAAGGGTTTTTACGCCTTTTTACTGTGTGTGTGTATCAAAGATGTCAGAGTATAATGCAGCTATGGGCACAAAGAGGCAGATTGACATACGTGTGTGTCCTGAGCTGAACTCTGCAGTCGGTTCAGGATGTACACTCACTGGCTGTGGGGGTGGGGGTGGGCTCGGAAGTCAGCGCCGGCGTCATGGTGATGCTCCGGCTTGCATTGCTGGCAGAGTGTGGAAGGCATGCAAACATACTCAACACACCACACACACACACTCACGAACACGCAGGCATGGAAAAGAATACACAAGCTCCACTGTGATCTTGCGTGTGTGTGTGTGATCTCTATCTGAGGCCAGTTACGTAATGGCCAAATGTGGACATTCACTCCCAAGCCCTTCCACCAGCAGCTTCTACTCACGAACACTACAGCTCTCTTTATGTCTCCATGTCTCTCTCTCTCCCTCTCTCTCTCTCTCTCCCTCTCTTATCTTTGCCTGTCTCATTTATCTACTCTCATATTCTGTAAGGTCCTTGGCGCTTTTACATGTTTCTTCATTTATTTCTTGTCTGGGCTTCATTTTATTCACATAATTCTTCTCGTGTCTTTCCCATACATACTGACTGGCTGTTCCCAAGAATGCACTCTCAACGTGATCCCTCGGGAAGTTGTTGGGGGTTGCTAATGGCTACAGCTCGGCGTTTCTGATACATGGCTGGAGTTTATTCGGCGTCAGCAGTTGGTTGAGGATCCGGTTCGGTGGGCCACACCTGCTTCCCTGTGCTAGGTTTAGATCTAGGGCCATCCTTCAAAGTGCTGAATTCATAACCCTGAGAATTCAGCTGCTGCCTGAAAGAGCAGGCCAACACCTGTTGTTGAGGGGACTTCTTTATTCTATACTCTGAGCGGCTTTGTGGGGGAGAGTAGGGGAATTTCTTTCTGGCATCATTACATAATAACTGATCAACGTTTCATAAAAGAGAATTTCTTGAAACCAGCTGTATCTGTTTACTTATGGTGAACCTCAGTGTAAAGAGGAAAGAAATCGTGTTGTAATCTGACAGAAGAGATCCTCTATGTGGAATTAGCTGCAATCCAGAGTCCAGGGGACTACATCGTGTATATGCTTTAATCCACAGTGAACCTGTAAACACACAAGCAACCGCAAGAAAGAAGAGCCTTCAAGCTGGTTTCTAGTGGTAGCACCCACTCAAGTCCCTTTCCCCGCTCAGTTCTGGCTAAGTCGTCTGCTTGCCAATTCCCCGATTCGGCACAACCATGAGGGAAAAAAAACCCAGCCTGTTCACTTCACATCCTGTTTGGCAATCAAAGCAGCCTGCCAGTGTCAAGAACGATGACGCAAGATTTCTTTAGAAATTCCCAGCGCTGTCACTCATAAGTGGTCGCCCCCGATCACCTGACCGTAAACCAGCATGAGCGCACGTTGGAGGCGGAGTTGGGCGTGCGGGGTAAGCCCAGTAGTCTCCATTGTGTGACTCATGGGGGTTCCCCCCATTACACCCCAGACGTATTGACATACTACAGACCCGCTATCGAAACTGGAGTTTGATGGCGGAAGGCCTAGTGCTGAGCTGTAATCTCTCGCAGGCTCCTGTGTCTCTCTGCGTTTTGCAGTACAGATGCAGAGCTTTATTGTTGCATAGTGCTGATGCAATAACACAAAACAGGACATGGACTTTCGGTCGATTGAGCACCCAAGAGGATCCCCTTTTCATGAATAATTATTAATTATGAATAATTTGGTTTAGCCCGTGTCAAAATGAGACTTTTCGCTGAATGTTTTCTATGTAGCAAAAGGTGTGGCTTGGTAGAATTGTGGTATCACCTGTGGTTTCTGACGTGTTGTTGTTACAGTAATCTGCAGTATAGAAGCTGACTAGGCTATATGTAGGGTCTGGACTAGTTTCAGTAGTGAGTAAGCCCTGTGTAGTCTATTAATACCCTCTGACTAAATGTGACTCCTGTCACTGACTTCCTCCAGTTGTTGTGTACATGTCTGCCTCTGTTATACTAACAGAAGTGCAGATGATCTAATGTATATGCACATACACATATCTGAATGCATGCACAAATGCACCTATTAATGCATGCACACACTTGGTCCCATACACTGTGTATGGATACATCGGTCTTGTACTTAACCCCAGCTAAGTCACATGTCCTAAGTCATAAACATTGGATCCTAGTATGTGTGTGTGTGCATGTGGGAGAGAGTGTATGAGTGTGTGTGTGGGGAGGGGGGATTAGTTGTTTGTTTGGTTAAAAGACTGATTTGAAGTCCTCAAAATCAGGACTTCAGTGGCAGTCATAAGATTAGAGGAATCCAGCCCCCATAGGCCGTTGGCATATTGCACTTAGCCTGTGCGACTCTACTGGGATTTGTCTAGGCGCCCTTTAGATGCTGTGCAGGAAGTGGCCGAATAAACATGGCAGCAGATACTTGCAGTGTTCCTTGTGCATGTTCACATATGGAGCAGACGCAGGTTCACGGTGCAGTCTGGGTGTCTCCATCTACTCGCTTGCAGTGGGTGATTTTGGGGTTGGTGTGGAACAGCACAGGTGTTGCTTGGTGAGTGTGCAAAGGAAGAATAAAATGTAAACCTGACGACTCCACGTGTTTCCCCCTTTTTGTCTTGTCAGTCATTTGAGACCTGCATAATTCAATCCAGGATGATTGGCTGCCGGTGCTGAAGCCGTCAGTCACGGAAATTCACAGGAGCAGGCGCTAAATGCTAAATTGAGAGGTAAATTCGCACGTGTGTTTGTGATTGTGTGTGTGTGTCAGAGAGAGCACATGTTGCTGATACCAAGACTTGGTGTGAATTTGTAGGAGGAACAGTGACGTCACAGTTATTTCAGGCACCCCCCCCCGAATCCAAAGATCCTGAAATATCGCAGAGGGCTCATAATAACCTGAGATGTAAAGGGCTGGCAAGAATGAAAAGCTCTGTGGGTGTTAGGGGCCCCAAAATACTCAGCACACATAGCACTCACACCCACACACACACTGTCAGCCTGGCACTGCTGAGCAATGATGTCTCATCCACACACTTGCTGTGCCTACGCAGGCATGCGTGTGTGTGTGTGTGTGTCACCACTGTCTTTAAATATTTCAGTGCATGAATGTATGCGTTTTTCACATCCATCTTGGCGTACAGGACTGAACGTGGAAATATTTTAAAAAATAAAGGCATGATCGCAGATCTTTCTGTTAAAGAACTGCGAGCAACTCACCAGCATGCATCTTCACTCCTACAAATGCTCAAATGGGTTACTTTCTATCAAAAGATTTCTGCGCTACAGCATTCTGTTAATAATTTCCCCCAACACCCTGCTATTGTCATGATCAGGGAAGCCTCTAAGCATTGGGAACTGGCTGTTCTGTTGATGATTATGTGGATTAAGGCGTAATGCCTTAAAGTATTAACCGCCAGCCAAAGTTTTTGATGTATGTGACAATAGTAGAGAAATTGCTTTCATTTTTGGTAGTCTCAGCTTTGTCCACAGAGTGCGAGGAGCTTACAAACCGTTGGGCTTGGGAGAATTATGGCCAAATAACGAAGTGTTGCTCAGTATCTGGTGTTAAGTGCAGCTTGTGTATCTGTTGAAGACAGTTATTTATATTCTTAAGGTATGACCTACTGTAGGCAAAAGTATGACTTGCATAATTATGTAGTGTGTCTGTCTGTCTGGGTAGATGTGTCCGTCTTGGGCCTCTTTCCAAAAGTTGCTGATCTGTGGTCTAACTGTGGTTCCATCAACCATAACTGATGTTTTGTGTGTAAACCTGACCTTCCTGTTTTAAAGCACACTTGGATCAGGAAGCTCTGAGTGTCCCAGTGCTGCTGTCTTTCAAACGTGCAGCACAGTCCTTCCCAGGGTTTTCGGTGAAAATCAGTATGTCGGTTTGCCCAGTGTTCTGATAACGCCGTCATTCCCACCAGTGTGCGTGTTCACAGACGCATCTGAATGGGCAGTTGCATGATGCAAATGGTTTTTACAGTGTTCTGTTGGGCCTCGTGTTTATTCATGTATGCGCATGCATGTGACTGATTTATTCCACAGTGTGCGTTCACGGTTGCTGTTTGAATGCCTGTGTGTGTGTGTGTGTGTGAGATCTGTGGATGTGCGCAGGTGTGTGTGGGTGTCTGATATGAACACGCCCGGTCCTCTCGCTTGGTCTGTCTCCCTGAAGACCGCTATAATTTTAGGACCATCTTTTTTTATTCCCTTAATCTATCACTCCATCCTGTCCAGCCCTTCTGTCATTTTTTCCCCTCCTCCCTGCCTCCCTTTTTCTTTCCCTCTCTCATCCGCTCTCTCCCTCGCTCTCTTTCTTCCCAACAGGCATGGCTTAATGAGATTAGTCTTGGTGTCTGTCTTGTAATACACACACAAACGCACACACATGCACACGACTAGAAATGCACAACACATGCAAAGCTTAACAGAAGGACATACGCTTACATACACATGCACACACCACAAACACACCACACGGCTGGCTTGACTCCAAAGGCCCCTCTGTTCCCCCTTCCCCCTCTGTTTCTCTCTCTCTCTCCCTCTCTCTCTCTCTCTGCCTCTCTCTGCCAGGAGGCCCCAGGAAGGGTTATAATGACCTCAGTGCACTCATCCTATAGGTGAACTCCCACTAGCCCATCTGTGCTCCACACAGACACTCCCACACACACTACAGCTACTGCCCCCTGCAGGCTGCTTAGTTTAGTTTAGTTTTTGTCGTTTTGTTTTGCTGACGCGTTACATTACATTACACCACTGAATACAATTTGAGTTTGGGTCTCCTGAGGTTTTAAAGGTCTTGGTCAGGGCTCCAACAATGGCAACAGCGGTGGGGATTGAATTGGCAACCTTCGCATAAGATTGAGTCGCATAATCTCAATCTTAACCATTGAACTACCTGTATGTTGGCACTACATATTTACAGAGGATGGTATTGGTACTATCTCAGTCTGTATTCCCAAAAGAGGTTGGGTTTCCTGACGACTGCATGCAAGCACCCGCAGGCACCTGGGAGATGGTCTGGCTTGCCGGTGGATGTGCTGATGCCGGGGTTGGACTTGCCGTTGCCGCGGGAGGACGTGCTGGTGCTGGCTCCTGCCTGGGGCTCATCATCTGCACCGGGGGGGACTGTGACTACTGGGCCGGGGAACAAGAACCTTATGCCACAACTGTAAAACCACCTTTTGTCCACAAATACGGACTTGTGCTAATGGGCCGCCCAATGGAGGATGGGTTCCCTTTGGAGTCTTGGTCCTCCCAAGGTTTCTTCCTATATCCCCGCCATCTTAGGGAGTTTTTCCTTGCCACTGTCGCCTTTGGCTTGCTCATTAGGGATCTGGACCCATGCAATTTGTAAAGCTGCTTTGTGACAACATGTGTTGTAAAAAGCGCTATATAAATGAATTTGAATTGAATTGAATATTGTTTCAGTACGGTGTATTCTCTGTAAAGTCTCATCAAATCCGTTCTCTGTAAAGTCTCATCAAATGTCTGTCTTCGTCTGTGCAGAGCTCAGGTGCTGTGGTAGACGACCCTCCCTCTGTGTTGTTGTGTGGCCCCCTGCTCTGCTGTAGTGGAGGGCTTCACGCGCACACCTAGTGTGGTGAGTAACCTCGGAGTCATCGCACACATCACTCCATGTCTGGAGACCATGTTCTGGCAGAGTTTAAAGTTGATGTTTTTACAGTGCGTTTAGGCTAAGTAGCATTCACGTCGCTACTTATGGAGGTAATTTTGAGGACAGTACAATGTGTGAACCTACATTTGTCCTCCTCTATGTTGCTTCTGTATGAATCGGTCTGCTTTATTTACTAAGCTCTACATGGTCAATTTCCAAGTACAAAAAGCTATTGTACTAAAAATCTATGAAAGCATAAGTTTTCCTAGCCGTGTACACATAAAGAAGAAGAACATAAAGAACTGTATTCAACAAATGTATCTTACAAATCGCATCACAAAATATGGTGTGTGCGCGTGTGTGTGTATGTAGGCTGGATGCATCATACAGCGGAGCAGTTTAGCGTGCGCGGCACACGGGACCCTTTCCCTCTAGACGGAGTCAACCGGACACCATGGGCTCCCATGTCCGGTCACGCGTGGCCCCCCGGCTCCAGGTAGACACTCCCACTGCACCTGACCACACCCCTCTGTCCCAGAGGCCAGCCAATGGCTGTGTTCATGACAACTCCGTATTTAAAATTTTTTTTTTTTTAAATGTTCATTCCCTGTCTGTACAGGTGCCCACCTGGTGGACAACCCCAGTTCCTCCCCCACCACCCACCCAGTCACATGACTGGGTTAAACCATCCAAGTAAATTTTTCAGCAATGGGTGAGAGTTTGTGCACACATTCATACAGTATATAATTAACCCCGAAACAGGATTTGTTTCCTTAATTGACCGTGTGCGTTTTGCACTTGTGTGTGTGCAGTCCACTGACACGTGGGGGTGAGAAGATGGACCTATCTCAGGCCTTGTTACCGGGGTTACAAAGAGATCTGCGGCCACCCCAAGTCGCTCCCAGGCCGTGGGAGCAAATGGGTCAGCACTGTGTGCCGTTGCCGGGTGATGACCACGCCCGTCTGCACAGCGGCTACACGGCTGGGCCACCGGCACACCTTGCTCCCCGTGGCAACCAGCTGCTGAAGGTGAGAAAATCTTGCGCTCCGAATTCTCAGAAGAAAAATGGTTTGCTTTTGTTTTGTGTATCGTTATTTCACCCCTGCTTTGCAATACGGTGTCTTTTAAGTGTTACATTTTAACATTGCACACCCTCCATCTCTACCTCTATCTCTCCCTTTCTCCTGCCTACTTTTCTCTGTCTCTTTCTCCCTCTCCCCCTCTCTCACACACACAGTATGGCCCCCCTCCATCACATCATGGCCCCAGGACCATGCCTCCTCTGCCAGACATGTGGGCACAGGCCCAGCAGCAGAAGCACCCACTACCCAGGGGCCCTTACTCTCACGCTGGGCAGCTAAAGCGACCGGCACCCCCTACCGGGGAGCACTCTGTTATCCAGCACACCCCTCTACCCCTCAACAGGCCCAGTGAGGACATGCCCAGCCCAATCAAGAGAAAAAGGGGCTCCGAGTCGGAACAGGTGAAGAGCACCACTACCTAAAAACAATATCTCAAGCAATACCAAAGATGTCCATTAGACAGCAGAGAGAATTTTGGGGATCTTAGAGGCCTTATGAATAGTTTGTGTGTGTCTGTTTTCTAATGTTCCTTCAACAGTTAGAAATTGCATTGGTTTGACCGAATTCTGTTTGTGTTTTGTAGCACATGATGGGCACCCATCAGTTCCCTGGACCAATGAGAGCTTCAGTGCAGCAGCCTCAGTCCCACTACCCACCACCTAAACAGGGCTTCTGGAACCCTCTGCACAAAGGCAACACCGGCTGGAGCCCCGGAGAACGCAAAATGGATCACATGGAGTTTCAGGTCAGTAAGGTCTAAATGTAACAGTGGATCAGGTCAGGGCATCTTTTGCTTTGCGGCACAGTTTTTGTTCTTCATTGACCATATTTTTCTGTCCATTATTGTCCTTATTTGCAGGACTCGCGTAAGCCAGGCACAGATGACTTCAGTTACAAACAGTCCCAATCCTCCAGACCCCCTCCTGCCTCACCACCTTCCATCTCCTCCCCTGGGGGCTATGGACAAAGCCAAGGGCCTCCACCCCAACTCCGCAGATCTTCTCCACACTCTCTGGGATCTTCTCACAATGGCCAGCTACAAAACCCAGAATATCCCTACCCCAACAAGAAAACTCTGGCTCAGACTCAGGGCGAACAGGAGCGTATTCCCTCTCATAGGCAACGAGATTCAGTGCTGAACTCTGCAGGCAACCAGGCACCCCCACCACAAACATCAACCCCGGCAGACAGGGAACGCCCTGCCCCTACACCAGCACACCATGCCGCAGTGCCTTACAGTCAACCCAACTTCCAGCCCCATCCAGGGCTGGTCCAGACCACCAGCCCCTCTTCCAGCAGTGGGACACAGGTCAGAGTGCCTCAGTACAATGCCCACAAGCCCTGGAGGAATCAGACCAAACATGGTCACCATGCCTCAGTAAGTGTCAAATAAAAAAAGAAGTAATAGAACATAGAAGTAATAAATGTTTAGATTACTGTACATGTACATGTATAAGTAAGTTACCCTTTCATTAAAGAGTGAATTGAGTGAACCTTTTGCATTTGTCCATAGGAGTCAGGCCCCCACTGCCCACTGATGGACCCTCAGGTTGCCCCCTCTTCTCTACAGCAGAAGCAGAACAGGACTGCAGAGCGTCAGGATGCAGGAGCCAATCGGGCTCTTCCTCGGGCCCATGTCATCACCCCCAACACGCCTTCCCTGGAGCCTTCAATTCCCCCTTCTTCTCGGAGTATCTACAGCAGTGCAGATACTGTCTCCACCGCAAGCTCGGTGCCCTCTACTGCCTGTTCTGCAACCAGAACCATGGACACCTGGAGAGCCACTGACCCTTCAGTGCGAATCTCAAACTGTAACCCAATTCCTGCACAAGGTGTCTCTCACCAGGGAGCCCAGTCCAGCACTGCAACTCGCCCCCTCGCTCACCAGGAGCCCAAAACGAATAATCAGTCACCTCTCACCCATCAAGTGCAGGGCAGACCCCTTTATTCTCCAGTAGGGTCCTCAGCTTCTCCTTCTCTCAGCTCAGGGTTCCAGAGATCAGGAAATAGTGTGATCACCAGCAGGGCCTCGAATAACCTCCCACAGGTTGCCAGTTCACCCCTCCAGCACCCCAAGCCTGGAGCACCAGCCACTGTGAATGCAGCTCCTCACCCCCGTCAATCTGATCCACAGTATCCTAAGCTGCCTTACCAGGCAGTCCCGACAAGGTCTCAGGCTTCTCCTGCCAGGACGTATCAACGGCCCCAGTCTATTGAGGATGCACTGAAAAAGCTTGACGCTGAGCTCCAGGGCCACATGCGAGCTGAAGAGAGAGGGAGGGAACAGGATGATGAGGAGAAAAAACAGAAGAGAGAGAGGAAGGAAGGAGGGATGACGGTACCTGGTGCGTCTTCAGCTAAGAGTCTGGAGTGCTTGTTCTCGAATAGTGCTACTGAACCACCCCCTCCACGTCTGTCTCCAGCCATCACACCTTCTTCAGTTTCGCCACCGAGCCAGGCGTCACCACCTTTTCCCTGGTTGAGTCGGGGTGGCGTGTCCATTCGTCCATCCGCACCTGGCGCAGTGCCGTTGGAAAGGTCTCGCCCACCTCCTCTCACTCCTCAAACGGACTATGCGCGCGAGAAGCAGAGGCAGCGAGAACGTTGGAACAGTGGAGCTTCACTCAGCCCCCCTACACAGATTACCTCAGGGATTCCCGCACCCGAATACCCCTGTAGGCCGGAACCAACGGATTCCTTAGCTAACCAGACAGTACAGATGAGCCCCTGCCCATCCAAATACACTCCTATTCGTAAGAGCCCTCTTGAGGTAAGGGCTGTGGGTACTATCCCAAATCCTACAACCTTACGAGAACCCCCAAAACTCTACCAGGCCTTCTCCAGGGAACCTATACCGTCTTGCCCATCAACAGGCACGAATACAGGCAACCTCCATAAGCTTGGTAGTCTTGGCAGCAGTGCAAGTACATGCAGTGGGGATTCAGACACTGCCCAGTTTGAGGAGGAACCATCCGAGCTCTTGCCTGATGGATTGGCGAACATCATGAAGATGTTGGACGAGTCCATTAAGAAAGAGGAAGAGCTCTACTCTGGTCAAGATGGTGGACAGACCGATCCAGACCCGCCATTTTCTGTCAATGTGGCTCCCATGAATTATCTGTGTGCCCCGGACCTCATGCCTACCCTCAAACAAACATCCACTGAGGAATATTTAACGGACACCCATGGTAGTCCTCCTGTCCTGAGCCGTCAAGGCTCATTGGCATCCCCATGCAGTCGTACCTCTTCAGTTGAGGAAGAGGAGGAGATGCTGAAGATTATGCCAAAACCTGCCAATGTTATCAGTACTCACGACAGTGGTGTTAACATCATGGGAACAAACTATCGCCATAGTGATCTGGCCAAGCTGTACGGACTCCCAGAGGCTGTGAAAAGTGAGTGCGAGGAGGATGAGGATGATGTGGAACAAGAGGACAATACACCTTCCTGTTCCCCACCACCGTTGAGGCCACATCTGCATCAGACAGGTGTGAACAGCATGTTTAAAAACTTAGCTTCTGTGCTGGAAAGCCAGAAATATGCCTACCGAGGAGGGCCGTTTGGTCGACCACCTCCCTCTGCCCTGGTAGGAGTCAAGTACTCTTCCTCACTGTCACTCGGCCCAGATATCTGCAGACAACAAAGCACTTCTCCCACATCAGGTTCAACCACACATCCAGGATTTAATAAGTCCCAACCCCCAATAAATACTACCTCAGAGCAAATCCACCATCTCTCACCGTCAAGATGGGCACCAGAGAGAAAAGAAGAGATTATGTTAAGTCGGTCAGATCACTCTGGACATGAGGGGGAAGAGAGGATGAGGAATGGCCCCAGAGATGAAGAGGATTCCAGTATTGTACAAGACTCCACAGAGGTGGGAAGGAGGCCCAAGCTTACAACTATCTCAGAATCTTCACTTGCAGAACTGGGCCACAGTTGTGAGATGATGTTGAACCAACCTAAACTTCCCTCCAAGTCGGACCACGGCAGGTCTGGGTCACATAAGATGCGCAAACCTGAGAAAGAGAGGGATCAGAACCGGGAACGAGAACATGACCCGGAAAGGAAACACAAACACAGCAGCAGTAGCAAAAAACACGAGGAGAGGAAGGAGAGGAAGAAGAAACATAGAGAAAAACGAGAGGATATGTCCCTCTCTTCATCCTCCTCCTCTTCGTCGTCTTCGTCGTCAAGCTCCAGCCGGCGACACAAAGAGGGCAAACCTTACAAAGACAAGAGAGGTAACATGGACCTTCAGAGTAAAGAGATCCGGGAGAGGGATAGAGAGAGAGAGGGAAAGAGAAAGAAAGAAGAAGCAAGTGAGGAATGGCTGTCTCGGAGCAGGGAGAAGGGCGTTGTCTCCGAAAGTGCTAGATTAGATCATCTATCGCCTTCATGTGCACTGGGGTCGGCAGATTTCCAGAAGCTGAAGGCCCTAACGGATGGACCACCCAAAGAACTAAAGATTCGTTTAATTAAAGTGGAGAGTGGAGACAGGGAGACCTTCATTGCATCTGAAGTAGAGGAGAAGAGAATTCCATTGGAGGAGATCAGCATCAAGAACACAGCCAGTGAAATCATCAGATCTTGCAAGTGAGTGATGGTCAAGATTTAAAAGGTGGCAGTGATTATGTAAATAAGTTCTTTGTAACATCACTTGAACCCATGAGTGAGAACTTTTAATTGGATGGATGTTTTATGCTAATGATAGTACGGGTCCTCACTATAGGAACAGAAAATAAATAAGAAATGTAAATGTATTGCATACAAAATAAATGATATGGCAGCACTGATGATTTGTTTTTGTTTGTTTCTCCCTCTTTTCCTCAATGTTTTAGGGGAGCCCGTGTTAGGGGAAAGTTCAGAGAGTCCTACCTACACCCAGCCTTCTCAGTGAAGCCAATTTTGAATGTGGAGCTCCCGATCCCACGGGAAAAACTCAATCCTCCTACACCGAGCATCTATGTAAGTGCCTATATACATGTTCTTGATGGCTGCTGCCTGTCCTCACACCTGCACTTGCTGCTCTTCTGTAGCTCCGTCTCTGTAGATCTCTGGAACCCTGTATCTCCACCCTGTATCTCCACCCTGTATCTCCATTTCTGTAGAAATGGCATTTCTCACACTACATCCCAAAGCTTTTTGCCAAATACATAACGGTGACCACCACTATTATGCAAAAGCTAAATATGTGTATTCTGTTCTTGACGGATCTACCATGTTGCCTTGCAGCTGGAGAGCAAGAGGGATGCACTCTCTCCTGTGCTGCTACAGTTCTGCACAGACCCCAAGAACCCTATTACTGTCATCAGAGGCCTGGCAGGCTCCCTCAGGCTGAGTGAGTACCACAGCACTGCAGGGCCGTCCTCTTCATTACCCACTGTGCCTCGGATGGAGACTTGATTCAGGGCCACACCACAGTTCCCACAGTCGTGAGTGATTTTTGCTGACTAAATCTTTCTCTCTGCTCTTTCTCTGAACAGACCTGGGTTTGTTCTCCACCAAGTCGCTGGTGGAGGCGAATGGTGACCATGCAGTGGAGGTGAGAACGCAGGTGCAGCAGCCAGCCGACGAGAACTGGGACCCTAACGGCACAGGGCAGGTCTGGCCCTGCGAGAGCAGCCGATCACACACCACCATCTCCAAATACGCCCAGTACCAAGCCTCCAGCTTCCAGGAAAGCCTGCAGGTTGGACTAACGTTCATGTTTCTGAAGAGTGTCAGCCATGATGCACTGTGTAATGTACATGGGTTTACTCAAACGTTTTTTTTGGTCTGTTTCTTTAGGAAGAAAAAAGCAGTGATGATGAGGACGAAGATGAAAAGAAGCCTGTTATTAACTTGGACAGCACAAGTAGCAACTGCGCCACTTCTGCTCCTAGGTATTTTATACATTTAATTTCAGTTTATGCCATATGTGAAAATAAAAGATTTAGAAAAATTTTGAAGGCTATCTATGGCCAATTAAAGCTTTGGGCAGTTTGATTTAATACCCCTCCCACGGTGTGTCTCCATTACTAGCTCAGAGCAGAAACCTGGTGGGAAAATTATCAAATTTGGCACCAACATTGACCTCTCTGATCCCAAAAGGTAAGAAAGTTTTTCTAGAAGCTTCCATATGATTGTCTTGCTGCCCTCTGCTGGTCAATCAGTGATTTTGTGCCAGATGCATTAGAACTGTTGTACATCCCTTGTGCTTTTATTTTGTAAAGATTGCATCAAAAATTGGATTGTGTGTGAAACACAACAACTTAGTATCTTAATTACCATATGTAGACAGTAACATAAAGTGATTTTGTATTGTTTGTCAACTCTGTGTGTGTGTGTGTGTGTGTGTGTGTGTGTGTGTGTGTGTGTGTAGGTGGAAACCTCAGCTCCAGGAGCTACAGAAGTTGCCAGCATTCATGCGTGTGTCCTCTAGTGGCAACATGCTGAGTCACGTGGGCCATACCATCCTAGGCATGAACAGTGTGCAGCTCTACATGAAGGTCCCTGGCAGTCGCACACCAGGTCTGCATCCTCGGTGTAACCCTCACTAAATCACTAGCATGGTTGTATTAATAATTAATGGTGTTAATCTTTATGCTCGTTTGCCTGTTCATAGGTCACCAGGAGAACAATAATTTCTGCTCTGTGAACATTAACATTGGTCCTGGAGATTGTGAGTGGTTTGCTGTCCATGATGACAACTGGCAGGCCATCAGTGACTTTTGTGAGAAGTAAGAGACATTTTTGCTTGATTAAATCAGTGTAAGGTTAAACTGCATTTGCCATTCTCAGTCTTGGATGATTTAAGATGAACATTTCATAAGATTATTATTTTAAATATTCTCTAAGTCTATACATGGGCTTCCAAAAAATTTAGATATTCGAGGCAAAAAATGTAGATATTTGGTATAAAAATGTGTGGAGATTGTCGGGTGTGTTGGGTTTGCACCAGTTGAAACAAGCCCTGTAACCATACCTTCCTGATCTCATCCAGGCATGGGGTGGACTATCTAACCGGCTCATGGTGGCCTGTGTTGGAGGATCTCTACTGCTCCAATATCCCAGTGTACCGCTTCATCCAGAGACCTGGAGACTTGGTGTGGATCAATGCAGGCACAGTGCACTGGGTGCAGGCTGTGGGCTGGTGCAATAATATTGCATGGAATGTGGGACCACTTAATGGTAATTATCCGCCAAGTGGCAAAATGCTGAGGGGGGTGGGGGGGGGGGGTCTGTCCATAAGAAATTCACATTAATGCAGCCATGTACAGTACACACACACAGTATTAAATATAATCCATATTGAAGTGCTGTGTTTTGATTGTATTTATGATGTGTTTTCAGCATACCAGTACCAGTTGGCTCTGGAAAGGTTTGAATGGAATGAGGTGAAGAAAGTGAAGTCCATCGTACCGATGATCCACGTGTCCTGGAACATGGCTCGCACAGTCAGGATTTCTGACTCCACTACTTACAAGATGATTAAGTGAGTAGTAGCCTGAGGTAGTGCAGAGAGCACAGAGCTGCTGTTATTGCTATTTAAAGACTTTGTACACATTCACTCTCAGAGGTGCTGTTATTGCTATTTTAAAAGACTTTGTACACATTCAAATAGAGTCCTTGCCTTCCACAAATATGTTCACTGTTGGCGTTTGAAGTGTTTTAAATAGTTTTTAGCAGAAGTGTCCTGTGGTGTAAATGGTAACTGCCTTCTCTCTCTGGTCTTGCTCTCAGGCACTGTCTCCTGCAGTCTATGAAGCACATTCAGATCCTGCGAGACCAGCTTGTAGCAGATGGGAAGAAGATCTCCTACCAGAGCAGAGTGAAAGATGAGCCAGCGTACTATTGTAACGAGTGTGACGTGAGTGCTCCAGTGAAACCTGCTCATCACATTACATCCCTCACTGCCCTGGCCTGGTCTGTCCAAGCCACTTCATCCAAGCTCATGCAGAAGCTTCCAAGTTCACAACAGTCCTGTGAAAACGTCCATCATCTGATTTGGCAAATGTATATTGCGGGCATGTGATCTTAACTTGTGCGTGTGTGTTTCCCCGTTGTGAAGGTGGAGGTCTTCAACCTGCTGTTTGTGACGAGTGAGAACGGAAGCAAAAAGATGTACGTGGTGCACTGTGAGGACTGTGCTAGAGAACGCAGCCCCAACCTCTCTAACGTAGTGGTGCTAGAACAATACCGCATAGAGGACCTCATGAACATCTATGACTCCTTCATCTTGGTGAGGACACGCACGTGAATACACACGCACATACATACACCACATAAGCTCACACACAGACATTCAGTAAGGCAGTCTTACCTTCACTCTCAGGAGACTCATCATGCCGTGGGCGCATGTACAGTTACACATGGTGCTCACACTCTGAGATGCTTAAGATGTATTAAATAATTGAGAAAACGCACATTTAAAATGTTTTGTTTTTTTGTTTTTTTTTCAGACCTCTGCCCCCAGTTCTCGGTGAAATCAAGGCTGTCATCCCCACCCCAGCGTCCCCAGCCATAACCAAAACTCCTGTTTGCCAGGACAAGTTATTTTAGAGAATTTTAGTCTTTATTTTTTTTCCTACATTTGCATTTTTAAGTACTACTACTACTGCTAATATTTGTGAACAGCCAATCATAAACCAGTTTACTTAGGATTGTTTACAATACCAATCAGCCAATAAGACTCCAGTTTACTCTCAGCAACCCAACATACCAACCTCTGATTGGCCCTGAGGGACTTAATGAAACGCAGTTCGTGCTGTCATAGTACTGGCAGTAAAACATATATAAAAATGGCATCTCTGTATTTTTTTCCATTTTCTTTCTTTTGGATCATTCTGTTTGTGTTGAATACTGAAATGTGTAAATGCTGTTTGTACTTTTTATTGGTGCTGTTTTTTAATTAATTTATTTTCAAAACTAGAAAAGCCTAGCTATATACCACATTGGCCTTGTGACTTGTATTTAGTGAAGATATAAATGAAAAATACTAATAATAGATATATGAACATTTTTCTAAAGCATTAAGAATTAAAAAAATGCATTTGTTTGGAATTGTTCAAAATATACGGGTTTAAAAGACTTTTTCAATTTTAGATACTGTCTCTGAGAATCTTTTGTGTTTATAATGTCATGGTATTTCCATGGGAAGAGAAATCCATTGTCATGACAAAAGCATTTTAGGATTTGCATCGGGTCTTTTCCATTAATGTTTCATTCATTTCTGTGAGAATACAATTTGTCATGAATTTGTTTAGTGAGTCGTGTTTTACCTTTTTGCTTAATATACAGATTTATTCTCTTGTTTTTATTGTACATTTTTATTTAACTTCTTTCTTCTATTTATTGGGTATAAAATGTTCTCCCTTGTCTTTTTTAGGGTTATCAGAGATGTCTATGGTTTCTGTTATTCTTATTGCTCTGTATGGGTTTTTTGTTTTTTTTAAAGGAGAGATTCAGGATAAATTTGTCCCTTAAACTCTCCAACTGGGCTATATATTAATTCTTTAATGACTATATAGCTCCACGTTTCTGTAGATTGTAGAATGCAGAGCAGAAGTAGTTTGTCTAACAAAGACGTCTTTTGTATGAGAGCAAAAAGCCACTTTTGTAACTGAAAATAGCAGCAAAATGAAATGCAAAGGCTTCTCATCGCTGCAGGTCGTGACCCCGTTTGCCCTTTACCTGGTATTGCAGTGGGGGGAATGAGAATTCAGAGCTGTTTTTTTTTTTAAGAATCTACACATTTAGTGGTGCTTGAATTTGTTTTAAACATCGTTTATGGGAGAATACAGTTGCAATGCCAACCGAGGCATAGTTTCGGTTATACAGAATTTATCTGCAGTTGGTTGTCATAAACCAAAAATTGAGAAGGTTTGTTTTTTTTATTATTCACATCAAACTGTAAATACTGTGGCATTTTACTGGAATGAGGTTTAAGTGTGAATTGAATTACCCATTCGATTGATAAACTGTAATTTCTTTTTAATTTCTAGTCTTAAGCTTGAATCAATTATTTCACATATAATGAAAATGTTGGTTACAATTATGATATAGAAGGTGCTGAGTTCTCTTTGAACTACTCTTTCATTTCTAAAGAAAAATCTATTTTTCCTGTTGCAATATATCATTTCTTCTTTTCATGGTCATTTATTTAAAATCTGCACTGTTTTAGCGAGTTCACACAGAAAGCAAACTGAGCCAGCCATGTCTTAAACACTTTGTGAATTTGTGTGACATTACTATGACCATTAATATTAAATGCTTTTGATAAACATGGCGTGTAGCTGATCTATTAAATGAATGCTACGGTGTTTTCCTTTCCTTCTAGTAACCATAATAAAAGTGACTATTTTTAAACCATTCATCAACTCAAATCAGGTATAACTTTTTTTAAGGAACCACAGAGACACCACAGCCCCTTGCTGAGTTTACAAACCAAACCCAGCCGACCCGTCATCTCTTATTGATCAGCAGTTAATAACACTGCAGCTTATCACTAGATATTTATTAACACATGTAGATCCTTTTAGGTGTAGGAGAATGAGAGGAACCTGAATCATTTTACCCAAATTCATTCCCATGGTGAATACCATCAGCTGATAGTGAAATAAGGATTTGTTGTGCCTCTAGGGCTTTGTAAAGTTTAGAAAAGCTGCTTTGATAAGATCAGCTATGAAGTTTCTGACAGGGACTTTCACTTTTTTTGGAGCAGATTTTCTCATTTGTATACATCTGGACTCAGAAGACTGTGTATATTACAGCGCTGCCTGTAGATATCTACTCACTCCTAGTTCTATGGATTATGATGGACTGGATCAGGTGTGGCTGAAATAATGGCTAAAAACCAAATAATAGCTACTCTTATAAGGGCACCCTGGCAGAGGTCATTTGGATCTTGGGGAAATTGGTTGTCTCTGTGTTTTTTGCCATGTGCTGGACTTTCTCCATGTTTTTAAATCCTCCAGCAATGGTAGGAAAGCGGGTATGGCCTCCCATAGCATTCTGTGGGTTTTTGAATAAATTGGTCTTGTCATATGAACCACGTCTCATGTTGGCATCTAAAGGAACAAAGAATGTGAGAACATTAGATTATTGGAGCACAGAAGCAAAGGACCCTGACTACTGCAAATTATTGAACATGTTTCCAAAATATTTACCAGCAAGTACCTGTATGACCTAAACCAGGCTTTTAATTTTGTGTTTAGCAAAATTAACGTCAGCACGAAATATTCAATGAAATAAATATATATATATAAAACTTAAGGAATATTCAATAAAATTACAAAACAAGTGAATGAATAAAGCTAGCGAAATACTGTAGAGCTGAATTCCGTCGGAAACGTCGAGCGCAAAATGATTATGATCTCTCTCCACAAGGTTTAATCAAGGAGGCACCTTATTGCGTCACAGTTGCATTGTTATGTAATTATACCTATATTGATGGTCCAATCTGCAACCGTCTCAAAGTGTGATATGCTTTTATAGGCCATGCTAGGCAGTCAGTACCAGAAATATACATGTGATCTCCTCCACCCTCTAAATCTCTCTGTTAGTTCAAATTGCTTGTTCACAATATGATCTAGAGTGACCAATCAACCTAGGATGCATGTCTTTGGACTGTGGGAGGAAACCGGAGTACCCGGAGAAAACCCACGCAGGCACAGGGAGAACATGCAAACTCCACACAGAGCAGCCCAGACCGAGAATCGAACCCAGACCGCCTTGCCGACCGTTGTCATAGGCATATCGTCCACGTGATTCTCAGAAAAAAACACCAGCAAGCTTGTTAACCTTCCGTGATGAAATGAAGGTGAATATCTACGACCTGTCGATTCGTTTTTTGTGACACGTGCAGAAATATTTCAAGACAAGTACATTTAATATTTCGTTTCATCGCCGTACTCCACAATAAATACATATTGTACTCCTTTGCAATACATTAGAAACGATAAAATCTAATATATTTTAACGTTAACAGATTTCTCCTTGTGTTTTATTTATTGTTATTTGTTTTGATCTAAAAGCTTCTCTACCTTGGAAGAGAATACCCCAAAGACACTATAGAGATCGCTTAAAAACAGCTTTTATGAAGAACAAAGATGTCACCGACCCTGAGTAGATCAGAAAGCATGTTGATCGAGGGGAGTTTGTAATTAAGGAGCTCGAGGCCATGTATTTCCTTAGAAAATACAGAGCCATGAAGAAACGATATTATGACCCAGAACACCAATGCTTTTGCTTCTCATCCATCAAATGGGATAAAGTTCAATAACAAAAACTCTGATTAATATACTTTATTTAGACATCAGGAGCATTTGAAGAGCGGCTACTGAGTAATGTTTGTTTATGCTGATATCAAAAAACAAATATGTTGTTCTACCCAAGTGAAGCCTTTTTTTAATTTCTTGTAAATAGCTATCCTATGTTTATAATTTATAATGGTCTAGAGCAGGAAATACAGAAATAAAGGTGTTTTTAAGAATATATCTTTCCTGGTTGCAAGTGTATTTTAAGATACTTTGCCCTCACTATCAGTTAAAATGCTAAAAGGTGGAAAAGATGATTGTTTATTATACAAATATAAGATGTATTCCCTGTAAAAACAAAACTGAGCATTCTACGTAAGGGTTCTGTGGGACTGATATTTTGTGATGTCTAGCTCGACATCACACAATGCAAGGTTGGTGTTCCCAGAGTTCTTCTGTTCCTTCCCAGCCAGCTCAGTTTGATCTGTGTTTCTCGTTGCCTGGAAGCAGAGCTAAATTAATATGCAAACAATGTGACACAGATAAAGATAAAATGTAAACCTTGCACCCACCTTCTGCCTCAGGGTTTTGTAGACCTTGTAGCAGGTTAAATCCTCCTTCACTACTGTCAGTCCTAGTTGCAGTTTTTGAGGACTGTCCCCTGTGAAGGTAGAATACATGGGGGAAAACATGATCTGTGTGTATTATATGTATTTTTCACTGATGTGGTAAATATTGTTCATGTCTTACCAGAAAACAAACCTGCCCCACAACTGTAAGAACTAAAGTCCCTACAGGGCAGACATGCATGTAGGAGAGGGAGTACCAATTATCAGCCAGCCAAGGTCTGTAAACAGCAGATAATCATGAATTCATTCTGACACAATTGACTCGTATCAAAACTTTTGGAATCCTTTCTACCTGTCCTGGGATACGTCCTGCTGGGCTGAGGTGATGTGGCTTGCCTGAGTAGAGTATATAGTCCAGTTCATCAATACAGTCTCAGCCATGGTGAAGTTACAGCCATGTGTTTCCAGTGCAAGAGGTCTTGTGCTTGAAGGCAGGGGGCGGTAATCCTGGGCCCCAATACATACCCAGAGTGACATGGCTAGTCCACTGACTAGCCCAGCCTCCTTGCAATACATATCAATGTTAGACTCTTAACAATAATAAATTATGCAACTCTACCAGCTGATTTTATATGCTACTGCTTCTCTACAAAGCATCTACAACTATTCAAGATTTCTTCCCATACTCAGAATCCCACTACACACTCAGCAGACCGCTGGACCCCCCTCCGAACACCTTCACTGAGGTCAGAGGTGAGCTGAGGAGGCTCCACACAAGAAAGGACAAAGTGTGTCCCAGACCACTGAAGTCCTGTTCAACTGAGCTTGGGGGCTCCCCTAGGGTTAGGGTCTCTGTGGTTCCTTTAAAAAAAAGTTATACCTGATTTGAGTTGATAAATGGTTTAAAAATAGTCACTTTTATTATGGTTACTAGAAGGAAAGGAAAGCACCGTAGCATTCATTTAATAGATCAGCTACACGCCATGTTTATCAAAAGCATTTAATATTAATGGTCATAGTAATGTCACACAAATTCACAAAGTGTTTAAGACATGGCTGGCTCAGTTTGCTTTCTGTGTGAACTCGCTAAAACAGTGCAGATTTTAAATAAATGACCACAAAAAGAAGAAATGATATTGCAACAGGAAAAATAGATTTTACTTTAGAAATTAAAGAGTAGTTCAAAGAGAACTCAGCACCTTCTAGATCATAATTGTAACCAACATTTTCATAATATGTGAAATAATTGATTCAAGCTTAAGACAAGAAATTAAAAAGAAATTACAGTTTATCAATCGAATGGGTAATTCAATTCACACTTAAACCTCATTCCAGTAAAATGCCACAGTATTTACAGTTTGATGTGAATAATAAAAAAAACAAACCTTCTCAGTTTTTGGTTTATGACAACCAACTGCAGATAAATTCTGTATAACCGAAACTATGCCTCGGTTGGCATTGCAACTGTATTCTCCCTTAAACGATGTTTAAAAACATCGTGTAGTGGGGGACTGCGTTCACGCTCTCCCCTGATTTACTCTGGTTAAAAGGAGAACAAATTCAAGCACCACAAAACTGTAGATTCTTAAAAATAATAATAATTTTCATTCCCCCCACTACAATACCAGGTAAAGGGCAAATGTGGTCACGACCTGCAGCAATGAGAAGCCTTTGCATTTCATTTTGCTGCTATTTTCAGTTACAAAAGTGGCTTTTTGCTCTCCTATACAAAATACGTCTTTGTTAGACAAACTACTTCTGCTCTGCATTCTACAATCTACACAAATGTGGAGCTATATAGTCATTAAAGTATTAATATATAGCCCAATTGGAGAGTTTAAGGGACAAATTTCTCCTGAATATCTCCTTAAAAACAAACCAAACAAAAAAAAAACATAGAGCAATAAGAATAACAGACATCTCTGATAACCCTAAAAAAGACAAGGGAGAACATTTTATACCCAATAAATAGAAGAAAGAAGTTAAATAAAAACAAGAGAATAAATCGGTATTTTAAGCAAAAAGGTAAAACACAACTCACTAAACAAATTCATGACAAATTGTATTCTCACAGAAATGAATGGAAAAGACCTGATGCAATCCTAAAATGCTTGTCATGACAATGGATTTCTCTTCCCATGAAAATACCACAACATTATAAACACAAAAGATTCTCAAAGACAGTATCTAAAATTGAAAAAGTCTTTTAAATCCGTATATTTTGAACAATTCCAAACAAATGCATTTTTTAATTAAAATTTTTTAAACACATTTAGGCAGATTCCATATTAATGCAACCATGCTAGTGATTTAGTGAGGGTTACACTGAGGATGCAGACCTGGTGTGCGACTGCCAGGGACCTTCATGTAGAGCTGCACACTGTTCATGCCTAGGATGGTATGGCCCACGTGCCTATGTGTATGCTGCTACAGGACACACGCATGAATGCTGGCAACTTCTGTAGCTCCTGGAGCTGAGGTTTCCACATACACACACACAAAGCCAAGAGTTGGCAAACATAATACAAAATCACTTCATGTTATTGTCTATATATGGTAATTATGATACTAATCCAAATTTTTGATGCGAGATCAAACCTTTACAAAAGAAAAGCACAGGGGACACACCGTGAGAGTGGTATTAAATAAAATAGCCCATCGTGAAAGATCTTGCTTTAATTGGCGATAGATAGCCTTCAAAGTAGCATATCTAAATTAATATACTAAATTATTAATTTCTAAATGTTTTATTTTCACATATGGCATAAACTGAAATTAAATGTAATGAATTAAAATAGAGAGAGAGAGAGAGAGAGAGAGAGAGGCCGAAGCCCGTGGTGTGAGAACCCAGTGTGCACTGTTCTCGCAAGTTTACCAAATTGTTGCAAAATTGGACCAATCAATACTATCTGAACCCACATCCCCACAATTTCACCCTCTGTCTTGCGGGAACCAATCATGGGGACATGCTTCCATACCACAAATGATCAAGATGGCGAAGCGATTCTCTGTTCAGACTGCCTTACAGTTGATACTGGAAGAGACAAATGTAAAGCGAACAAATGTAACATAAATTTAACAATATTGTTTATTTTACTTGCAATTGGGATAAAGTAAACACCTGCTGATTGTTTTAACAAAAAAGGTTTTATTATGTTGAAAATATAAAAGGGTTAAAATGATTGGGCAGCTGGAGGAAGCCCATGGAAATTACTTGTACAACTAGGTATTATTTATGAGAGACTGTGGAGTTGTTTTTTGTTATAATGAACTTGCTCTGTTAACTTCGGCAGGTATGGCCAGGTTAAGCGCTGCAGATTTTCATATGATTTATTTTTTATACGACAGAATCTACCATTATTGAGTTTCCACTTCACCTCCACATAATGTTAAACAACAAGTTCTACTTTTAACCAGAGTAAATCAGGGGAGAGCGCGAACGCAGTCCCCCACTATCAGAAATTATGCAGTCGAGATTCCCACATTTGGGGAATTCGCAGGGGTCAGCACAACCGGAGTGCAATGGCTGAGCCTCGCCCTGGGTGAACCACCTTCTTGATCATGGTATCTCCCCTGCCAGGTAAGTATGAATTCCTGCCCAACAGAGGGACCGGATCAGCAAAAGCCATGCTATTCACTGGAATGGTAAGCTCTCCGTTCATTAGACAATTCAACACAACCGAAAATAAAAGTGAACAAATACATAAATGACCACATACTGCTTTAACACATCTGTAATTTCATTGTTGTTTCTTCGATTTGGAGTCCACATTTTCGAGTCGAGTCTACATAAGGGCAAGTCTACATTCAACGTAGACGATTAAGCCTTCCGATTGGCGCAGAGTCTACGGTCGACCGGGACTCTGACTGTAGACTACCAAACAGATCCCACGGATTCACTGTAGACTACCAATCGTTGCCCGAAAGTTCATCACGACGCGGAGGGCGGGCTGAGGCGACTGTAGACAATCAAGCCTTCTGATTGGCGGACAGTCTCCAGTCGCTGAGGGTCATGACTGTAGAAGGCCAATTGGATCGCTGCTCTCATTTTCACACCGTTTTTAAGTCTGACGGGTAAGCCATCGATAACGGACATGTTACTTCAGATTTGAATATTATATTTTTGTATCAATGAAAATAGCACAATTAAACAACAAAATGTTTCGTGTTAAATATACCCTGGTCAGTGTCGAACCTGTGTTCTGGATTTCGGCATGACAAAAACAAGAAAACCGTTGGTAGTAGCTAGCTAGCTCATCTATCGTTTTGTTTGAAATATTTCATATTTTGTTCATTGGGTCATCGGAACACGATGTCAAACTTCCCCCCCAATTTTGCAGCTTTGATACACCATCAGCTCGTTTGTGGAGCACAAGGAAGGGCAAAAGGAAGGGCAAAAGGAGACGAGAGGAAGATCATAGAGATGAAACATTATAAGAAGAGGGTTTTTAACAGAGAGAATGGACAGCAGGGCTCGGCTGGTGGGACCAGAGATTACGGTAAATATTCAACCGCTAACGTAGCGCCGTTAAGTTTAAGACCCAATACGTTTGTTGAGAAGAGACCGAACTCTTAATCCCTGACTGAAACAGGCCGGAAGAGCAGCACGAACGCAGAGACACGGAGACTTCAGACAGGGAGAATTGACAATGGTGAGGTTAAGGGCCGCAGACTTTCATGGGGATACGTAGCGTTTTTATTTTTTATACCACAGAATCTCCTATTATTGAAATTCCACGTCGTCTCCACATAAAGTTAAACAGCGACAGTTCTACTTTTAACCAGAGTAAATCAGGGGAGAGCGCAAACGCAGCCCCCCACTACCAGAAATTATGCAGTCCAGATTCCCACATTTGGGGGATTCGCAAGCTTCGAGTCTACAGTAGTGCAAAAGTCTACAGTGACTGTAGACAGTTACGCGTTGCAATTGGCCCAGAGTCTACGGTCAACCGGGCTTCTGAGGTAAATAACATGTTTTGTGTGTTACATATACCCAGTCACTGTCGAACCTGTGTTCTGGATTTCGACAGGCAAGACAAAATCAAGAAAACTACCTAGCGAGCTAATCTATCGTTCTTTCTCTTTTTAATAATTCATATTTTGTTCAGTACTGGGTGATCGGAAAACGATGGCAAACTTTCCCCGCGGTGACTGTAAACTCGGTCACTGTGCCAGGTCTAACGTCACTCTTACATAAGTGACCTGCAGGTGAACGTACAGTACGTTGATAAAACTTCAATGTATGCATTTGCATACTCGACAAGCACAGATCAGAGGTGACAGCCCCACATAGAAAGGGAGAGATGAACCAGTGGGTGAAAGACTACCTCACAGAATATGCAGAGAGCTTCCCACAGGTCTCCATTCTTCTCGAGGCCAACATTGACAGGTGTATCTACGGTCAGAATGGGTTTGAGGATCACACCTTTCAAGAGATGTGGGAACTCTACAGTCAGTACCTCATCCAAAAGGACAGGCCAGAGCAGTTCAGTGATGGGCAGAGGGAGATTATACAGAGGACATACCGTTCTGTGAAGAGGTGGTTGAACATGCCAGTGACACACATCACGAGCGTGCAGATGAAGCGTTTCAGGAAATATATTAATGACAAGGGTCAAGTAAGTGTTATGAAATAGGACTGAGCAGAATAGCACCGTAAATGGAAATGATATTTTAGTCATTTTGGTGGAACGCGTTTTACCTTTGGTCATTACAAACTTATGTCAAACAATCTTTACATTTACAATACATTTGTTCTCTAGCCACCGCAGACAAGCACCTCCAAGTGTGTTCCTTCACCATGGGAGGGTGATGACACTGAACTGCTAGCTGCAAGCCAGTCAGTGGAAGGTAAGTGAGATACACTGATTACAGATATCAAAGCACTTAAAAAAAAATCGTAATACAAAGCTACTTTGTTTGGCAAATTCTTAGACTCACTCAAGTCCCGGGACCAGGGTTTTCAGCCAACAGATAGACGCAAGAAGCTGAAGTCCACAGTCCCGAGCCAGCTGTCCGGTCCACACAGCCCGAGCCAGCTGTCCGGTCCAAAAAGCATGCGTCTGCTACCCAGCCCAGAGTCCTCGTCCACAACCCAGGCTCATGATTATCCTGTGGAACCACCTCCGAGTTATTCCTCTGTAAATGCTATTCACATTATATACAAACAACATACTACCAAGCTTCCAAAAAAATTGGGATGCTGTGCAAAGTGTAAATAGAAACAATGTAATGATGTGGAAATAATTTAAACCTTAGAAAGAAGTACATAGACAGCATATCAAATGGTGAAACTGAAAAATGTCGTCGACATTGCATATTCTGTTTTGATTTACACTTTGCACAGCGTCCCAACAGGGCTGTAAACGAGAACAATTTATTTTACATTATTTGTTTTTTTATTATTTTTATATGTGACATTTTCTAGGTAGTGCATAAGCTGTCTGGGGAGGGTCATCGTTCAGCCGAGTGGTTCACCAGCATTGGAAACGAGCACTCCCAAATAGTTTCATTCGTGCTGACCTGCGAAGAGTCCGCCGAGAAGCTACAACCGATGTGCAGTGGAGTCATGGACAGGTTTCGGCTGGCCAATCAGCCTGTCCCCAAAATCTTATATGTGGACCGTGGGTGTTGCCGTGTGCAGGGTCTAACGACTGTGGAGACTTTGTTCCAGCCTTGGGTGGACAACGGGATGGTTGTACGTCTGGACATCTTTCACTGGATTCATCGCTTTGACGCAGCCATCCGCACAGAGTCTCACTCCAAGTACACTGCATTCAAGTCTGCACTAGCTGGGGCAGCGCTGACCTACAACCGCACAGACCTGGAGCGGCTCATCGAGGCTGTCCGAGCAAAGGACCTGGCAGCGCTGAAGTCTCTGGCAGCGCTGAAGTCTCTGTCAAATGAAGATATTGTCCGCCTCTACATCTCCAGAGAGCAGCTGAAACACCACGTTCGGAGGGTGACACTCGGGACTCAGGAAACATTCCGGTTCATCCACCTGGCCATCGAGGAGCTGAAAGGTCCCGCTGGATTGGACGAGAATGGAGTGAGCCTCTTCAAAAACGCCGGGTATAAAACACCTCGTACAAAAAAGTTATTAAAACATTGATATGGATAGTGTAGCATGCACAGTGAACTGATGCATTGTATGTATGTGTGTGTGTGTGTGTGTGTATTTACAGAGGCCATTGATGAGATGTGGGCAGCCCAACAGCGACATCTGGAGTGCATCCAGGATCCACCAGACATGAGCATGTATCGAGTGGCGCGTACCACAACCATCCACGATGTGGTGGCGCGTACCACAACCATCCACGGCATGGACGTGCCCTACTATAAATGTCTGCGTGGAAGCAACAGCCTGGAAGGATTCCACAAAGCTCTACCAAACATGACTCCAGGTATACGTGTTCAGACAGGAGCTCGGACGCCGTGTTTGGTGGCAAAGGACGACACCACAGGGTTTACTCTGCGCCGCTGATCGACCGCCTCAACACCCGCCGTCAACAGCTGTTCGATGAGACCGTGGAGGAGAATTTCCGGTGGAAATTGTCCTGCCAGAGGACCAGCTGGTGCTCACCACGGAACAGCGGAACAGGCTGCTGGAGGCCTGGAATGTAGTTGATGATCATGACAAGCAGCCACAGCAGTTCAACCAGTTGTACAGGACACACTGGGGCAAAACCCTCTACAGTTGTACAGCAATCAGTCAAAAGCCAAACGTGTGCAAACTCTCCCAGTCTGTACAGTCTGTGACCCACCAACCCAGGGACATAAAAAATACAAAAAAGACTTTCTGCCCTGTAAAGATGATGTCATCATCAAAAGTTCTTACAGAGTGTATGACCGCTATGAACACTTCACGTCTGTTGAACGAATAAGCTATAAATATGCTGTTATAAATCATATTGTAAATAGTTGTTATTGTAACTGTTCATTTCTTAACTTGGTGGAGAACAGACCCAGGTCTGTTCAGCAAAAATGACACGTGACTGTGGGAACTGTGTTGTGGTCCTGAATCAAGTCTCCATCCAAGGCACAGTGGGTAATGAAGAGGACGGCACTGCAGTGCTGTGGTACTCAGCCTGAGGGAGCCTGCCAGGCCTCTGATGACAGTAATAGGGTTCTTGGGGTCTGTGCAGAAGTGTAGCAGCACAGGAGAGAGTGCATCCCTCTTGCTCCTCTTGCTCTCCAGCTGCAAGGCAACATAGCAGATCAATGAAGAAAAGAATACTCATTTTGCTTTTGCATAATAGTGGTCACCGTTGTGCATTTAGCAAAAAGCCTAAAAGTAGTGTGAGAAATGCCATTTATACAGAATACAGAGTGGAGATACAGGGTGGAGATACAGGGTTCCAGAGTTCTACAGAGACGAAGCTACAGAAGAGCAGCAAGTGCAGGTGTGAGGACAGGCAGCAGCCATCAAGAACATGTATACAAGAAACTTACATAGATGCTCTGTGGTAATTAGAAGCTTCCAGTGTTTTACTGTTTTATGTTGTATTATATTGCACTTGATACTTGTATAAAATGTGGCATGCAAAACGTCATGGAGATATGTAGCAGTTTTAATTTTTAAACCACAGAATGTCCTACTATTGAAATTCCATGTCATATCCACATAAAATTAAACAGCACACAACAACAGTTCTACTTTTAACCAGAGTAAATCAGGGGAGAGCGCGAACGCAGTCCCCCACTACCAGAAATTATGCAGTCGAGATTCCCACATTTGGGGAATTCGCAGGGGTCAGCACAACCGGAGTGCAATGGCTGAGCCTCGCCCTGGGTGAACCACCTTCTTGATCATGGTATCTCCCCTGCCAGGTAAGTATGAATTCCTGCCCAACAGAGGGACCGGATCAGCAGAAGCCATGCTATTCACTGGAATGGTAAGCTCTCCGTTCATTAGACAATTCAACACAACCGAAAATAAAAGTGACCATAAACCTAAATAACCACATACTGCTTTAACACGTCTGTTATTTCACTGTTTTTTAAACTCGATTAACAAAACTGAGAAGACGTTTCCCACGATGCACTGCTTCGAAATATGCAATTAGCCATAGGACTTCCAGACGTTATTTAGACGTTATTTAATGGTTTGATGCAGAGCAAAATCTTAACGGAGCTAAATTCACAACGGTCCAATGTGGCAGAATGACGTATTGCTAAACGGTGTGGAGAAATGAAGCTTTCAATCGCTTTTCTTGGTGCTTGAATATCGACAGCAAATGGACCAAGCACTTCCGGAATAGAAAGCGCGCCGCGCGGTCAACTTTTGGTTTGTGAATTCACACGCTAAACTCCTTCTGCTTTACTCTCTGTAGACAGAACACAACTGAGAATAAGAGCGTTATATGTACATAATAGAGAAAGAGGAAAGGAAGATTTTAATGGTACCATTTCAAGGATCTCATATATTGCACCAGAGTTTCATTTGCACCGTTCACACACTCAGCTTCTCTCTACACAGAAAACGTAACGCATCAGACGTAAGAAACTAACACACACCCACAAGATACAAAAACGTCATTAGGAAGTAAAATCGAGAACTTTCTTTTACAGAATAGAGGGGAGTGCACCGTTCCCGGAGGTACTGCAATACCGGGTCGATGCGTGGAGTGGACGGAGCAAGCCCCTATTCCATCTCCCTGTTCCAAAAATCAATTTAATATATGGTCCCCGGGTAGGGGACGTATCAGATATTAAACTGATAAGAACAGATACTACACTTGATCTTAGCCAAAAGGCCGAGAAGCGATACCAACTAGCTGCCGGACCGAGGGTAGCCGTTCAAAGCATCGAGAATTACCACTACGGTTCTACAACAACGCAATACGGTGTTTGCATGAAAACGGAAGGACTCTAAACAAAAATCAAGTTACAGTCATGAATTCATCGTGACACGGTGTGCTACACGCAGTGCAGGGATCTGAAAACTCAAGCTTTCAGAAATTTAAATAGGGTTGCTGGTCGACCAATCAAATACAAGTAGCATATATCAATTCTTGTCTGGTAGATCTCCTTCATTAATTGCTTAGACACAAAACTGTTCTGGACTTAAAAACGTAAACAAACATCGTTAGAGCACAAACGTATTTTCTTTGTTCAAATAAAAAAAATGGCAGTTGCGTCGAAGATTGAAAAGTGAAGCCCCCGTTCCCAATTGTCTCCCGCCCTCTAGTGGCTAGTTGCAGTACAACCTTTAACCCCGTCTTTTAGGCGAATGGCTCAGGCGACGCTCGTTTCAAATTACACACATCTCCCTCCCTCTCTCATATGTATATTGGGGTGCAATCTTGTTTTCACTTCTATAAACTCCCCTCTTCTCTGGTCATATATCTAAAAAGCTACAATGACCATCTTAAAACTCACAATAAACACACGGAGATATCGTACCTGCACCGTGTATTCCGCCCACCGTCTGCTCGGGTCGGCCAACGCCCAGAGCAGGTCCGCCACTACACGTCTCGTCCGCTTGAAAATGATGCAAAACCATGCTGTTATCAATTAGAATACAAAAAACCTTTATTAGACAAGTCAATAAAGAATTTAAATGATAATTGTCATTCATCTGCAGGGGAACTCTCCTGTGATGCATCTTTTAAGCACGACTAATTTTCAAGCAGAACTTTTCTGTCTAATGGTTTCCAAGCCGTTTACCGGCCCGCAACAGGGGATTTGCGCTTGAATAATTAACCTGCAGTTTGTCATCACAAGTCCACCTCGACTCGAACAGTGTTCGACATTTTGATCACATCGGCACACTTTTAATGAAAACTAGGCCTTCTGCTGATAAACAGAACCACCGTAGCACACTAAGATTAGTTAGTCTCGCAACACTAGTAGTTAGTACACCTTGTTTACTTTAAACCTCACAAATCCACAAACACCAATACTTACAGGCCTGTTCTTGGTAGCGTCACACAAAGCTGCAAGTGCCCCTTGCCTAGGAAATAAATAAAATATGAAAATCCAGCATCGAACTTCGCACCAATTTTGTACAAGTCCTCCGTGAAGTACCTGGTACACAATTAATAATTCGTGTAATAGGAAAAACTGGTTTAGAAATGAATTTAATCCACTGGCGTCTTCGTGGCCGAGCAAAGATTTCCTTCACGACGCAGAACGATGCGAACGTCTTCTCGACACGACCAAACAACTGGAAAATGGTCTTTCAGGCCTATTTTAACGTTCTATTCAAACGTAACCCAAAACTAAACTAAATCTGATATTTTGCATTGCCATGCGTGTATGATCAGAGCACACTCGAGCGCGCGAGCACCATTTTGGGGACAACAGCACACCCTACAGTCTCTCGCGTCTAAGCAGACACGAGTGCGCGAGTAATGGGATACGGCCTGAGTGACAGCGTGAGCGTTTAGTTGAACGCAGGGGAAACAGAAAAACATGTAAAACATCAAAGTGCTGTTGTGCGATTAACTACACAAAATGTCATAGATTCAGCAAGAAATCGGACGAGGTTTTATCTGCACAATTGACTAGCTAACTGGCTAATGTTGCTGGGTGGCTGTGTTAGCTACGAACAAATTAGTCCCAGCTAGCCATCTTAGAGTTTTCCAGATAAACGTTGTAATAAAATACGAATATTTGAACAAACCTGTTGATATAGACACAAAATATCCTCTTCACGTTAATATCCACCAACAAATCCTGCCTTGTTGACCAAACGTCGAGTTTACACTTTGAGTATTCCTCCTCCGGCGTCGAACTCAGATGCCAGAAATACAAAAGGTAAATTTCTATCATAACGCAAACGGTTGTGAGCGTCTTCACGACATGGCCACAGAACCGAAAAATAGTCCTCCAGACCTCCAGTCGCTGCTGTGCGTTGAGGGCGTGTCACGCCTGTCAGGAAGCACGGTCATCTTGTCACAAAGAAAATGGCTGAAGTTCGGGCGACGTCTTCCACACAACTGAGGAAAATAGTTCATTTAGGGAATCGTTTATCACTCACTTTGGGTTTTGTAACTTTGCAGACCGTGTATATACACAACAACTTACAAAACACATTAACAGAAAGGGAAAACAAAATGGGACAACAGGTCCTCTTTAAAATATGTCTTGTATGCCTTAACTAGGGATATACATTAATTCAACATGACTTGCATAGGTATACATAAACCTTTATCTGTTAACGTTCATTATAACTATAATACAACGCAGATACTTAAACCTTTGCATTGATTGTATCACGTTTATTTGGAAAACTAAGCTATGACTACTTTTTCTTAGCTAACACAGCCACCCAGTAACATTAGCAGACAAGAGTTACAATGAAATGTGAACGATCATACGGTTCGCAAAACATTTTACAGTACAATATAAAATGTTATTTAAACGTAGCCTAAAACTCTTTAAACGTAGAAAGCTAGGAAACGTATAAATGTACAAATCTAATCTTTCATATTCCTACGAGTCTATGCTCAGAGAACACACTTGTGCACGAGCACTTCTGTTTGGGAAACGGCACAGTCGTTCTAAGCGGACACGAGCACACGCGGGTGGGAGTAATGGGATGCGGCCTGAGTGACGGCGTGAGCATTTAGTTGAACGCAGAGGAAACAGAAAAGCATCTAAAATATCAAAGCGCTGTTGTGCGATTAGCTACACAAAATAGCATTTTTCTTAGCAAGAATTCGTAAGAGATGTTATATCTGCACAAATATGTAGCTAATATAGTTACCAAACTGGCTAATGTTACTGGGTAGCTGTGTTAGGTACGAACAAGTTGGGCCCAGCTAGCCTTAGTTTTCCAAATAAACGTTGTGATAAAATACGAATATTTGAACAAACATGTCGATATACAACCATAATACCCATTGCTATCCTTTTCACTTTAATCTCCACCAACAAATCCTGCCTTGTTTTATAACCAAGGGTCGAGGCTTTTTTGTGTATTCCACCGGCGTCGTACTAATCAGACAGTCTGTTTATACTAGTGGGATATTAAAAAACAAAGAAGTCCACCAGACTGACTCACTGAACTCTAACTTCACGTCTGTGTTGAAGGACACTCATGGAGCAATATAGGCCCATTTAATGTACAAAAGGAACCTGTTAAGTATTTATCCAATTTACATTTTGGGAGTACACAGCAATCACTACGTGGCCTACATACCACATACCCAGTCGTGTGTTGAATTAGGTTCAAGGACAAAGCATTTCATTTGCACTTGAATGAAACCTGGAACCAATTTTGAAAATGGATTATCTGAGGTTTTTCGTATAACTTGCATTGGGAGTCAAGAATATTTCCTCCTGTTTTAAGTCTGTGTTAAACTTTCTCCTGGGTGAAAAATGGGCCACACCCAAAATTGGTAAATATTATTGTTGTAATGATCCCAACAACAAATAATTGGTCAGAAAATTAGCAAGAACCTTAATAAAAGCATTACTGGGATATCTGTGTGGAAACGGAGGGGAACTGGTAACAGGGGAAATTCATTTTAATAGGTAACATGGGTTCAAAGCTATCCAAAATTCATTTTCTATATGCAGAGATAAAAATTTCACAATCACCATATTTTAATATTTCATATAAAAACCCTTCAAAAACTAAACATGAACGTGTTTAAAGCCCCACTATCCAAAATGTTCTGGGCATTTTCCTTTATAAGACAGTAGCTATTATTTGGTTTTTTAGCCATTATTTCCCCCACACCTGATCCAGTCCAAAATGAAATTCGGTGACATGTATCAAGTATCAAGTTTGACTATATGACGAACAGCCATTTAACAGGTGGTTTTACATGTGTCAGTGTTTCTGGTGTGTGGGAAGTTTCCAACCAAATGTTTAGCAAACAGAAGTTCTGTGGTCAGAAACTGAACATTGATGACGATAGCTAAAACAAACTGTGCATGACAACAGATGGGTTATTGTCCTTATCTGCACAACTTTGTAATAAGTAAGTATTCGTAGTCAAGTGGGTGGTGAGTATGTACCACTTAGCATTAGGCTTACTGTATCCTTTTTATCACATAACACCCTACCCATGCACACACACACACACACACACACACACACACACACACACACACACACACACACACACACATGCAGCTACACCTGTACTCACTTGTGTTATCAAACCATAAACGGACAAGGATCAAAGGACATCGGGAAGTTTCGGAGAGATCCCCGCAGTGTGTTTTTAAGAACAGCACGACTGGTCTTTAGCGCTGAGCTCTAATTCACTCGACTGTATGTAACTGTGGGTTTGGCGAAGGACATTGTCGTTGGTCTTGCTTTCTTCATCCAGACTTTGTATGTGATCTGACGGGATCCCTTCACAGGATCTCATACAAAGTCACCAATCAATCAGGATCGGCGTGAGACAAACGAGGCCAGCCAAGTGAAAGATGTGCTGTACAGGGAAGTGTGCCCGTCTAGTGGGCTTGATCCTGCTGCCCTCGGCCTTTGTGTGTATGATAGCCAACCTGCTACTCTTCTTCCCCAATGGGAATCATCTGGAGAATGACCAGATCTCTGTGCAGGTCTGGCTTATGGGAGGACTCTTTGGCGGAGGACTGTTTGTAAGTAATGGTGCACTGTAAAGATCTTTGTTTCTGTCTTCTTTCCCTTTTTTCTCTTTCTTTGTCGGAAACCAAAAATCAAATTAACCTCAGCTAAACTAAACTGGCATGCTTCTGCAATTGTATAGCCTACTCTTTTTAATATTCCTTCTATACTCTCATAAACAGTTCAGTACTATATTTTTGTGTTGAAGTTTTATTTTTTGAATAGGTAGAATATGTGTAATTGTTCTATCATAAAGTCTCTGTGGGTTGTTTTTTTTTTGCCAGTTTACAGATCCCCTGAGTCATTCACGATAATATTTTATGAATCTGGACAAACTTATGCAGAAAAAAACAATATAAAATGTGGAGGTTATTTTCAGATATAATCATACAAAAATATTATGCTATAGAAGTGGCATGAACATGAACAAAAATACAATGTCATATTACGTCATCCATATCTGTAACATAATCAAGACAAATGCTAGAATTATAGCTTTTATGTTAAAGGTAACCTAGTATTGCCTTTTAAGTGACTTTTAAGCTCAATGTTCTTTTTTCTTTCTTTTTTATATAGAATTCAACTAAGAAATGGAGTGTTACTAATATACCTTTGACATTTTAAAATCAGTTCTTATCCAATTGACGTTAAAGACATTTCTAATGAAAAGCGTGTTGTTCCAATTCTGCTGGCAGTCATTCACTAAAGTGTGATTTTGCTTGCAAATCAGACAGAGGTTCGAAGGACAGGAAAGAGATGAGGAAGGATTTTTTTTTATTTATGACTTTCTCAATAGTGGGTGAAATATTTTATATTTCGAAAGTGCCATTCAGTAATGCTGGCAGAGGAAACAAATGCCTCTTCTGGTTGATGCACTTTGGAATGAAAACTGGCCTTGCACTTTGGAATGAAAAAATGTTCAAAAGTAAAATTACACAAATACACAATGAGATTAGATAAGAGAGTATAAAGTAGTGATCTGTTATTGTATATAGACATGTCTATAATGTAATGTGTTTACTGGCACTATCAACCAGGTATTGTAAATGATGTTGTAAAAGTTATTTAATGTTTGTGTTCAATGATAGGCGTCATTGTTTCCATCAGATGCTGTGTCCAAGCTGTTCAGCAATCAGGGCTGGGGGCAAGGGTTGCTGTGGAACGGGTTGCTGTGGGAACCGTTGCCGTGTGAGTGAACCCACTCCAGCAGTGAGATAGGGAAGAAAAGACTAAAATATGCTGAACTCAAAGTAGTTATTGAAAATAGGGGCAGTGCATAAACACTGTAGCCATGAAAGAGGAAACAAAGTATGATAACTGAGCATAACTGAGTAAACTTGCATCTTATTTAATCTACAGGCTAGAAATATAACCTCTTCTTGTGGATTTCCTTTGCTAAATTACAAGAATGTGAGGAAAGGTTAAAGTTTAAGTGTAAGAGTAGCATTAATTAACTACACTAATGTATTGTTCAGTGCAACCTCAGGAGCTGTCACAGTAATTTTGTATGTGTGTGTGTGTGTGTGTGTGTGTGTGTAGATGCTGAACTCCGTGTTTTCTTCTGCATTTGGTCTCATTGGGGCAATATACAGTACCAGTGTAGCATCTGCTGCACTGGCTATAGGACCAAAATGTCAAATGGCAGACAAGGAATGGGGGCAACCCTTTGAGAACTTGCCCCAAGGGTAATGGATCCCTAAACTATATGTTAGAATGTTCCATTGCTGCAGATATCCTAAAAATAGGTGAATGAATACAAGTTTGTTGACTGGTAAGCTTTTGAAATAAGTGTACTTTCTTCTGTGGCCTCTAGGTGGGTCTGTAGAGATCACATCAATGTAACCGTAATTGTTTATTAAAAGAAATCCAGTTCTGTACTAAGCCATTTATGTCTGGTTCTTGGTCTTTTGAAATCTAGTCAGAATTATTTAAGTAATGATTTTTACCTTGACATTGGAATTTGCTACAGACATACAGTTTTTATTAATTGATTGATTTTAAACATTTGCAGCAGAACCAACAGCATTATTAAGAACATTGTTAATATTTAATCAAGTCTGCAACTATACACTGTATTAGTGTTTATAGTCTATGTGACTAAGTTGAAGCCTGTTTACATATAGTTTAGCTCTAAAAATAAAAGTTGCCCTCATTAACGCTTTAAAGGGCATTATTTTTAAAAGCAATGCAAGGTATTAATGTGCGTCTCTCTCTCTCTCTCTCTCCCTCTCTCTTCCCACATTATCCCTCTCTTTCCTCGTGTGTGTGTGTTCCTTGCTCCATTTACAGAAACAGCAGCTACTTGGTGAATAAATCTCTGTGGTCACTCTGTGAGTTACCGGAGAACGTGGTCCTCTGGCACATCGTCCTCTTCTCCATCATCCTGGGCCTGGGCATGCTGCAGGTGGTGCTCCTCAGCATCCAGGTCATCAACGGCTGCCTGGGCTGCTTCTGCGGAGACTGCCGGAAAAGCAAAGACGTAAGAATCACACCTTCGTCATCTTTACGATGACCCATATCGGAATGTATGTATGGGTGGGAATCTGTGGCTCGTTTATTGATCACTGATAGACTGAAGGGGGAATGAATGTGACATATGAGGAAGAAACGTGATGCCATCAACCTATTAAACTCTGGAGTTATGGCTATACAGCAAGAGACGGAGAAGGTTCTTCAGAAGCTGTGCTAATGCACTTCAGCCTTTCAGATGCACTCTACTCTCTCAGAACATATGAGCACACAGCGACAGGCAGATTGGCACTAGATATGCTACACACTAGGTATATTATTGGGTTTTCAGAGACGTTATTAGAATTTTAATCAAGAATGAGATATTACTTTTTGTAAGTCAACTCATAGGTCCAAGTTCATTTTCCAGATACACTGTGAACGCTAATGTTACAATCACTAATTCCAATTTCCTTTATTTTTCAGGATGATGGAGGATTATGACCGACAGATATTATTAGTGAGCTAGGCATAATTAAACATTCCAAATCCAGACATCTTTTAAAAAAAATTTCCATTTGTGTTCATTGACTGTATGGACAGCAGCAATTTACTCATCTTCTTATTGTCTTGATCAATGTACTAAATGAATTCTGGTAAATTAAGTTACAAAACACATGCTTTATAGTAGTGACTAGCCTTTAATTTGTCATGTGATGCATTTTTTTATGAATGTATCCTGAAAGTAATCTTAGTAATATAGAAATACAGAAATCATGTGTTTTATCAGTATATGTTCACATGCACATGTCTATACATTAAGCAGATATTATATGACTGATCTATAGTAGAAGCCAATTTTGTGTACTGTGCTATTTATTTTACCATTAGCATCAATTATTAAACCAGTTACATCAGAAAAGCTTATTTGCCTGCAGGGATGTCATAGGCGTTTTTATTACAATGTTGCTCTAAAGTGTTCACATAATAAATTACATTTTCATTTCAGTGTATTCTTTTCCAGTCTTTCTTATGGTTTCTGAAGACCGAGAGCACAGCATCATTTTAGCCCTGGAAGCACTTCTAATAACAGACATTAACACGCATGCTGTTTACTGGAACTACTTTGTAGTGCTCTCAGTGTTTCAACTATTTGCCAGTGTGAGCTGAATCCTGTTTGAAGGCAGGGTCAGGCACCCTTGTGGTAGAAGTGACATCCACAGCTGTACAAACATCTTGGGTTGGCCTTTAATAAAGGGGTTTCATCAGGTATTAGATTAACATCTGAGTAAATGACGCGGCGTCAGCAAAAAATGGCCGACTACGCAGGACTCCGTGCAGAGCCTTTGATCATAGGGTATCTCAGGGCTGCGTCTGTGTCAGTAACTTAGGTCACTGTGGAGGAACCCTGATTCTAGATCTGCTCTCACTCTTCAAGGATGATTCTACATGTCCTGGAGCCGAGACATAAATATTATTAAGCATGGAATTTTTGTTTCCTAACTGTGCCCAGCGCTGAAGAGCCTGCTGGAATAGCCCTGATAACTGATAAATGCAAACATACCTTGCATGTTTTGGCTATATGTGGAAAAGACTGCTGAGGTGCTTGTGCTGTCATGGGCTGAATGAATCGTTGGCTTGTTCCAAATCAGGTGTAGATCCCTTGTTTAACCAAGGGGCCTTACTGAGGCTCTGAGTATTAGATTAGTGTGGCCTATGTGTCAGAAAAAAGGTATAACTAGTCTGGTAGCTCTCGTTTGGTGTCTGAGTACTGAAGGTTCTGATTTGTGCATTTCACGTGAAATTCCCATAAGCTGTGAAAGCAAATGCCAAGCACTGAAAGAACATTGAGAAACACTGGAGGGAGAGACTGACTACCAGAGAGTAAACATTCACTGCTGCTTGTCATGCAGATCACATGTGTTCACACACCAACAGGATGAGGGGAACGTGAAGGGCAAAAGACTGAACAGACAAAAGATGGAGGGGACGAAAAAGTTTTGTGGGTTTGGTGAAACCCACCAGAACCAGTGACAGTTGGTATGCGCTCAAATGGACTAATTCAGTTTGACCACTCTGCCAATTTCACACATGTGCACGCACGCACACACACGCACACACACACACACACACACACACACACACACACACACACACACACACACACACACACTTTGTGCGAGACATACACAAACCACCACAATGGAGTAAGGAGCAGAAAAGAAAAGAACACTACTGGAGCAGACCAGTTAGAACACATGAATCAATGTGATGGAACTCACTGGTCCCTGCTGTTTGCAAACCACATTATTCTCAATATGTAAAAGTGCAGCTCTTGTCATAAACAAAAAAACAAAATACAGTGGTAGTTCCACAATACCATTTTCAAACACACCCGAAGCATATTTCTAACGGCTTATAACGCACTTGGATGTACAAGTGCTGTCACGATTGGAATGAATCCATGTGGAAGTGCACAAACAAAACTTTCTCCATGGTAAACAAGTCTCTTGGGGTGTGTGTCTGCCTCAAAACAGACATCACATCACTGGTGGTAGCGGAGCCATGGCATTTAGCACAACCATACTTGGAGCACAAACCCTGAGCCAACCAACCAACCAAAAAAAAAAGTCTTAACTCTTAGAGATCTTAACTGATCTCTAAGAGGAGCGAGGGAGAGTATGAAAGGGGTGCCTGAAAAGGGGAAACACAGGGACAAAGGAGGAAGAAACGGGAGGGGAGGATGTAAGGAGGGAGAAAAACTGGCCTGAGGCAACTTGAGCTAGACTGCGCCAGTAATAACTCTGTATGAATATGGCCACACTGCTCTGGCAGACAAGAGGGAGTAAACATGTATTGCATCAGCAAACGGTAATGCAGGAGTGCACATGCCTTTTTTCAGCCGAGTGCCAGGTCGCTGTTCTCCTGAAACGGAAGCTTTCATGAATTTTGTGATTAATTTACCGCCCAACCTTTTTTCGCAGGTGGCAACCGTGGCAAACGGTGGTTTGAAAGGACTGTTTTGAAAGATTGATGGTTAACAAGAAACTAAATGTATGAATCATTTGTTTTAATTAATTTATAACTGTCTAAACATGATGGTCTTAAATCAACTCAGTCAAAATAGGGTTTCCTTTTCACGTGACTACCAATAATTTCCTTAGTGTGATCTCCTTCTGAAAGCCAGCGCAAGAGCACCATATTTATTACTATGCACTGATAATGTGTTACCTTAACAGAACACAAGGTTACGTGTAAAACAGCTTTCTGTTATTTTGTATATTCCATGAAATGATGAAATGAAATGATAGGGAAAGTGTGTGAGTCAAACTCCCCGAAATGTCACAAACCAAGACAAACTCTGTTTGTCTCTTTGTTTTACACTGATCTGACATCAGTTATTTCTTTGCAGTAATGGGCAGCTGCTAAGCTCTGTTGCTCCATACCAAAGGCCCACAGTGCTTGGTTAATCATCCCCCACTCACTTATGTGGTTTGCTGACAGAGTGTCACACTTCACAACTCTCCAAAACTCCTTCACCCACATCTCTCTCCAGCTCGTCAAAAATGAAGGAAGACTGCTGGGTGAACAATGCAGATTAAAAGAGAAGTAGAGAGGGAAAGATCAAAACAGTAGACACTGTCAACAGCAGTTCAGAATGATCTTGGGAAGATCACTTTTAATCAGTGTGACTCTGGCCTTACAGTAACAGTACTGTTAAAGTATAGCTACAACTTAATATTGTAGGCATTAATATTATGCTCATACTACTTATATAACTTCCACACCTAAATAGATTTAATCAGAAAGAAAGGTTTTGTTTACCAAATTCTAATCATCACCAACATAAATGTGTGCACAGAACAAATTCTATTTTCTAACACTCTGCCCAACAATGCTTGAAATACATGACAGACACATATCTGTCATCAATAGAGTTTCTGGTATGCAAGTCAGAATGTGAAGCAGACACATGGTCTGCATTCCAGTTTATTTCTACTTTTGAAATCAACTCTATAAATTTTCACTGGAAAACACCCAGTGACAAAGTGTCTGACAGCCTGGGACAGCAGTGCAAATAGGAGTATAGGCGCTACATAATTACATATCGCTAACTATCACCAAGATAATCATTTCTCAGTGAATTAGTACAACTATAGGAATAGCACTCTTACTTATATCCATGATACCCACTCAGTGTCTCTGTTTGCTTTCATGTACAGGTGTTTCCAGGTAAAAAAATACATAATTCCTTCAGCCAGGCAGTGTAGCAGTGATGCTGGCATGCACGCTTCCTAGAAAACAAAAATAACCACGTTTATTTTCAAAGATACAGTAACAACTTTAGCTTGCATTCACATGATGGTGCATCTCTGGGCTTTCGGAAAAGACAGTCTGTAATCCCAAGTCACCGTCATCTTACACAGAGCAAGTACAAGACACTGAACCAGTTCAGATACACAGCCTTGATCGGGTCCCTAGAGTAATACAGAGTATAGAGCACTGACGAATGTGAAAATCATTGTTGAGTGCTTATCATCAGTGTAAAATCAAAATAATGTATCATGCTTGTGAACAAAAATTCAATCCATTCATACTAAAAATAAAATATATACTCCTGTTACTATGATAGTATGATAGTATGATATACTTACCAGGGATAAAAGAAGGTTCACTGGAAACATCAATAAGTTCAGTGGATTTCTGTATTTTTGTTACTTTCGTTCACTACTGTGGGGACTTTTTACACTGATGATAAAATTATGTAAGCGGAGCGAGGCCCGTTTTGTAACAATATAATAACTGCTAAGTCATAAAATAAAAAAGAAACTGCAGACAGACAGGCAGAATTATGCACAATTATCTTTGCAAGTGGTCGAACAAGTACTGAATTGACTGTAAAGAGGTTTATCATTCATTTTTGGAAGCTCGCCAGAGTGTTGTTGCACCACCGAGGGAACAGTGGAGGCGTGGACCCGTACGAACGCTCCTGAGGTAAGCTATTTAAAGCTAAAGCTTCTCTAGCTCTGCAAGGGGCTTTGCATGTTGTCATTTTAGAAACAGACAGTGCACACAACGTGTTGTGCTAGAATTCGTTTTCGATAAACAGTTAAATGTCAAAAATCCAAAGGACCCTGAAACGCTCAGAAGACGCGAAAACACGATTTTGATTCAACTGACAGAACTAAGCACATTACGGCTTCATATTTTCACTTCTTTTGGGACTTTTTATTGTATAACTGGTAAGTTAATATTGCAAATTACAGATTACAGTGCAACATACGTGTCAGACTGTGTAAATATTTCGTTTCAGCAATTTACACACGATAAACGTTGTTTACCTGCAATACTGGGAGTGTCTCTAACATGGTAGAAATATTATTGCCCGTTTTGTCTAACGTTATTAGATTATGGAATGGTCAAAATAACATCAAACCACAGTAAACTATGTGTGAAATTAACCCCAGTTAAATAAATGTTCGGAGTTGTAGAAGATTTCTCTGACTGTAGTTTAGCCTATTAATCAAAGGTAGTCTCGCTTAAAAATCCTGCAATTAAATGAATGTGACTTGTTGTTTCATTAATTATACGATATACCGTGAGGTACATATAAAACTTACTCTAGATTAGCTCGCTTCTTTCCCTGGGTCTTGAACTGACCCACTTTCTAGTGTGCTCCAGCTTGTCGCCAACAGTTTTATATAACATGCTTTCCACACAACACATCTACTTCTTGTTTTTACTATGAATGAATTTATTTGGAGGTGTCGTGAATGTCATATAAAATATTTGATTTCCCGAGCTCGGTACAGGTAAAAGCTGCAGGAACGGACGCTATTTTTTTCGTGTCAGCTTGTACGTCACGTACAGCACATAGGCACACGGCAACGCTCCTTTCGCGACGCGAGTGAAATGCCTGTGTGGTGAGTGCATGGTACGAAAGAAATAGGGCCATAGTTGAGTTGCGCAATTCTTGCCTCTTTAACAAAAGAATCGTATTAACGTTATCTTGCAATTGTGTCTGTTACTGAAACCAAATGATCTGCTGGTCACACATTGTCTTATGTAGCTGAGGTAACTAAAACATTTTAGGTGCTTTCAGTCTCGGGGTTAAATATTTATTGGCAGTAGAGGACACTGCAAATCACTTATCTCTAAATAGCGTCGTCTCTAAGTGCCTTGAGTATCTCCCAGCTACAAGTCCGTATTAATTATATTAAATATATTAAGAAATGGAAGAAATTATACAAAACGTATTTCTCTACTTAAATCAAAGAACTTGTTTGTAAGTATAGGATTTCTTTCTCGCCTATTTTAATTCAAAATGACAGCAGCATCATGCTGTTCTTGGCGTGTTGCCTAACTCTGAGGGGTTAACGCTAGCGCCTACGGGAATTCTAGTGTAGTCCACTCCGAAGTGCACGCCGAAGATGTCTGCATGCTAAGTGCCTTTCATATTTAGACGAACCTCAGGAATGTTTTTGACATCTGTGTTATATTAGTGGCAAACCTCTGAATTAAAATCTCATTCTGATTATATTTTACAATTCCTTTGGCAGCCAATATTTCAGACCGTTCTTAGACCAAAAACAGAAGGCAGAATGTGATTCGAAAACGTGCAAATGTAAATACTTTATATATGTGTATATTCTGAGAAATACATGGGGGAGAGGAGGTGTGGCAGTGTGTTGTGAGTAAACTTTGGAGGACTGCTTGGAAAATGTCAAGTTAAATTCCTCCGTTTTTTGTTTATTTAACCTATGAAATGCACAGAACACACAGAGCCTAATATGTACAGTAGATTACCCTACCATGTAGTGTAATACCATGTACAGACTGTCTTGTACAGTCACATAGACATTCTGTTTGTGAAAGATCTTTTACCTGTAGCTAGTTTTTAAGTAAATGACCACTTATAACCAGAACCACAAAGAACCAGGTTTCTCATGACATGAGTTACAAAAATACAACTGGAAGGGAAGCAAACTTGGTTATTTCTAGCCTTTAAGCCCCCAGCTGTGATTTATATTGCTTGCTCTCTTTCATCTGTTCTGGACTACATCCCTCCTGTGGACCGCCAGAGAATGCTGCTTCAGAACAGCAGCTCACAATCTTTTACCACTGACCAGACGGACTGCACAACACGAGTCTGGGCTGAATTACAGCTGTGGCACAAGAAGCAGTGCAGTAGAGGAGAGTCATTGGCTGTGTCTGTGCTAGTAGAAAGAATAGAATTAATAGCACTGCTAAACTTTCCAGTCCTAGTTCTACAAATGATATATGTGTGGGGCATATGTAAGATTTCCAATTACTGTTTGAGAGAAATAAATCATAAACATGGTTATAGTGTCCTATTGTTTTAGGTCTCCAGTTTTGTGAAAGTTCACTGAGAAAATCCTTTGAACATTTTGTTCTCCCAGTAAGCCTGGGGCCCGAGCTTGAGCCATTGCTCTGACACAGGGCGCCTTACTTTGTTGTGCATTAAGATGGCTTAGTCTCAAAGTAACAGTAAGGCGTGTCCTTCTGTTTTATAGGATTGCCACATTTATTCATAGAAACCCTGCTGTTGTTCATCATTCATTCACATGAATGTTTGTTTAAGTTGCATGTAAATTTGAAGGGTTTCGTTTTTACAATTTCAAAGAACGATTTAGTGATGACATACCGATCCCTTTCATAATCAAAATTGCCCGAATGTTCATTAGTGTAAGAAACCTGACAGAATTATTAAAGGTTACCTCGCAACTTCGAGATATTGGGTGACTTGGGGAATCACTCTTAGGGACAGAGATGAGGTGAGATGGAGAAGAATTATAATGGGGGCATAAGTGAAGTAAAACGAATGAATTGGATTGAGCAGAACAAAAAAATAATGAATGAATGGTCATGCATGAATTAATGAATTGTCATGCGTGGCATTGGGAGCGTTGTGGAGTGTGCGGGGCAGAGATGGCGATGTTGAACCGCTGGTAATAAAAAATCGTGTAGTTCACAGTATCCTACTCATAGGCCAGGTGTTCTGTCAGAGAGTTGCTGGAGTCTGAGAGGGAGTGAGAGGGAGTTAGAGGGAGTGCGTTTACAGTTAAGGAGCCAGCCGGAGACAAGGCATGCTGAGTAAAGCCAGCTGAATGGACAACTGGGGATGTTTTTTAATTAAGATAATAAACTGTGTGGAACTGTGTGTCATTCCTGTCACCTGAAGCCTTGTTGCAGTCCCAGACCCTGTGGAAGCGCCTCACCATGATCACAGACATGTACTGACATGGATATTTTTTTTGTCACACTGATTTTGTCAGCACTTTTCTCGTCATGCTGGTTACAGTGGACTGGCACAACTGGTTTATGTTTGAAAAATATTGCATGTTTGTGAATGCTGGCTATCCCAAGCAATTTGCAACAAGGACTCCCACAGCACTAACACAGGAGGCGTTATAGGCATTAGTAAGTCATGGGTTTATCAGATTTTATTTGGAGCCCATTGGGGTCAGCATGTGGGATTAAGCAGTTCTGGGTAGCACTGTGCTGCTATTATTTTTATAAAGGCAGTGGGGTGGAGATTAGATTGGATTATAACGTTTTAACACTTAAATGAACGGTTTGACCCGGTCGATGCTTTGGTGGCTGTAATCACATCGTGATTTAATGTAATTTTCCCCATTCACACACAAACAAGTGAAATGAGTTGAATGGGGTGAAAGCAATTTGAATGTAAATAGGGATATTTCACATGTAGAAACAGGCTCCACTTACACTTGTAGTCAGGTAGATATAATAAATATCTGTAATTATTTTCTTCTTCTCGTCATCTAGAGACATGGGTGTAAAGGTACTGCTGTGCCTCCCTTTCTACAGACGATGCAAAGGACGATGGAAGAACAGACATTGCCCTCGTGAGACCGGTAGGAGATCCACGTCATGGCACGTTAATTCGCATATTGGTTGTATTACATGCTAAACGTCCCAACATGTGCAGTACAGTTTAAACGTTTAAACACAGAGGGTTTATAATAGATTTGGAGTTCAACCATAACTAACTTCAACTGAACTAGTTACACAGCCCATGAATTCACTACTCAGACACACACAAGCCGAGCACGTAGTGGACATTCTTCACACTTCGGCTACAGCAGTGGTGGTGTTGGGATGAAACTGGGATCAGATGAGCTAGTTAGTGAGGTACTTGTTACCTCGTATTACCTTAAACATAAACATGTACTATAAATCATATAACTTCAATTAAACTCCACATTTTTAAACAAGTGGTTAGTGATCAACCGTGCCCATCTGTTATCGGCTAGACGTGAGTTTTTTGTGTTACTGCTCTGGCCTAGTTCTGATGTTCAGCTGTGTCTTTAAGGAACCCCGGTGTCGAGTGAGGAGCGTGAGGACCGTCAGAAGACCCGTCTCTCCTCCTCCACGTCCATGAGCAGTGAGGCTGGGAGCAACCTGGAGGGGCAACGTGCATTTTTTTCCCATAAGGCCCGGGTCTCCCTCAGACACCGGATTGACAGCAACGTCAATGAAGTGGATGCCACATATTAAGACCATGTAACTCTCACTGGTTGTCAAGCTCCTGAAAATGAACTGTGACCCCCCCCCCCCTTCCGAGTTGTGAACTTTTAAGGATTGAAAGGTGGTGTTGGCATTGATGAAGATGAACTGAAGCAAGATGGAGGCAGCAGTGTCATTAAGTCTTCCTTTTACCACCAAATCACCACTGAATGACGTTTACATTGAAGGAGATGTTTACAAGATTAGAAAAACAGTGCTGTCTTTGTTCACCCATTTGTCCTACTCACCATCTTGGTGTGGTATGTTCTGTCCTGTCAAGGTTTCTTGGGGCTGGTTTGCTGGACATGGATCAGGTCTAGTCTTAAATGAAACTGCAGTGAACAACCATTGGAAATTATTTTTTTGTGTAGGTTCTTAATCTGGGGCTAAGAAACTGGCCCTGAAGGTCACAGATGTCCACTTATTTCTGGTTGTTTTGTGCAAAATTAGTTCATTCTTAACACTAATATTTTGTCATTTCAACTATAAAAATGCTTTTATTGTTGGACAGAATCTAACTAATTGCAAATAAGCAAGAGGTCATTTTAATCTTTTTTTCCTTTACAGAGCAGTTTTAAGCTTTTCTGATCTCTGTCCACGTGCCATTTTCCAGCCAGTGCTGACTGGTTAATATGCAATCTAAGAACAAACGTGCTGCAAAGTGTGTGTAGATGTTAAACAGACAGAAGACAATGTTTACCACAGCATTTTCCTCTTTTGCATTTTAAATGGATTACTGATCTTACAGAGGTACATTATCTTATAACAGGTCTGACTGAATACCTTCCTAACCCATGTCTACCTGTATATCACTGCTGTTCAGAATGCTTGGTTTGTCTTTTGTATAAATATCTACAATGACTGTACAATTTCATTAATGCAAATATTAAATTTCTGTATGTTAAAATATATTTTTAAATAAATAAAATTATAACCAAGAAATTCTAAATTGCATTAACAAAAGAAAACCGCAGTAAACATTTTCTTTTGGTTTGGCGGAACAATTTTAAACATTTTTAACATTCAAAGATTATAGTTGAAGTATCCTTATAGTATAGTATATAGTATCCTATAGTTGAAGTGATGTCTCTGTCAGATAAGGTAATTTTATATGTTCACACTACTGCAAATTTGGATATGTTGGGGAAAAGATTTCTAAAAGCAGTGAAAACCCACCCACAAAAACACAATCACTTCCCTACCATTTTATTGAAAACAATACAAAACAAATTCACAGATCAGAGTCATCCAGCCTATAAATAAGTCAGAGCTACCTTCACATGTTTTTGGGTTTGGAGATGACTCCATCTGGATAACGCTTCTTAAAGCGCGCTACTACATCAGGGTCCAACAGATGAATTCCATCCAACTGATTTCCCAGCGTTACCCTGGAAACCAAAGAAAGCACAAAAGTGAGCAGCAATGAAGTAGACAAAAAGGAAAACACTGCAAAAACACTGGACTGTTCCATTCACAACATTTACCAGTTTGGCTGGACATTATGGGGTCTCCCAAACAGTTCAATCTTTCTGGTGCCAGGAGATAACCGCTCAATCATGCCATATATCTCATCTGGTTTGTGACTGGTAGAACGTACCTAACATATAAATGATTCACATTGCTTTATTAAACATTGTTTTCCGGCTGGACAGAGATGGCTAAAACCAACATATTTAAAAATAAAAAAAGAAGAACAAACAGACTAATAAATGTAAAAGGATTACCACTGATTGTTAGTACCTCTGCAACAATTACATCACAGTCTAAACCTCTGTTGAATCCTTGGGGATTTCCTTTCACCCCAACCTGAAAAAGAAAGGGAGGGTATTAAGTTCGATACATTTGGGAGGGAGGCGCGCACGCACACACACACACACACACACACACACACACACACACACACACACCCACCCACCAGGCAGTGTTCTTTGCCATGGTTCAGCCAGTGTCCAGTCCTCCCTGTACGAATGATCCTTTGAAGCTGGTTGGTCTTCACCCAAATGATTTCATCCACACGCTCATAACTGAGCCCAGAGAGACATGCAGAGAGAATAAAAATCAAAATGAAGTTCTATGGAATTTCAACAGAGAGAAAACATTTCTTCCTGTATAGACATACTGACACACACTTACCCCCAGAGACTAAGACACTCTCTGCCAAGCTCCATAGCTCTGTAAATGACAATATGAAAACATCAACAGGAATAGGGAATTCCAGACAAATTCAATAACAATACAGGGAACATTTCAAAAACAATACAAACCAAGTGTTTAAACAAAGTATGTACCCTGCTACATGAGAAATGCTGAAGTCGAACCTTAGATATTCAATATATATCCTTATATGGTTGAGTCATCCAAGTAAAGGTAGCTGTAAATGAAAATATATATTTTGGCTAACTACTTTTATATCCTGATACCCATCACAAATAGCTTAGCTGCACTTTTGAAAACATCACTAGGTTTAGATTTCAACAACTAAAAATGTATGTATGACTATTTGACTCTCTGAGGTGGAGCTGCCTATCAGTGAGTTTGCAGTGCGAAGCATGCATGTCTTTGGAGGGAGGTGCTCTGGAAGGTGTGACAGTGACGGGGGGGGGTGTCTATTTCCATCTGAGACAGTCTTTATGGTAATGCTTAGCAAACTGGGAAGTGAGGCAGCTAATTAATGCACTACACTGATTCAGAAGGTTAACAGTGGCCCTTATCAATACCTTCCAGTGACCCACAGGAACAGGAAACCATCATCCTGCAGAATAGGAATGTTGAGCTTCCTCATCTCGTCATCTGTTAGTGTTCCATACGGAAGCTCCATATGAATATCCCAAGGAGGGTCGGCCATGACTACGGCGAACTTCCCCAAGATGGACACGTCCAGGTAGCGAATATCACAGCAGATCCACTGAAGCAGATGCAAAAGACAGCAAAACCATGAGGGGAAATCATGAAAGCAGCTAGAATTCAAGGCACAGATTCAGCATGGATGCATTAAATTTGTTCAAGTAAAATAAATGGATACTGTTAAAATCACAGTACAATTGTCAGGCAGACATGATTGCAACATTGTCTAGTGAGCTATCTTCACTACATAATATTTAAACTGATTGTACAAAAAAAAAAATCTAGCTTGAGTGAGTACTGAGATGAGGTCACCACAAAGAACGGCTCACACGCTGAACAGACACATTCCACCAAGAACAGAGAACTTAAAATATTGTTTTTTCTCCTCCCATTAATGCCATCACGAGGCTCTCTTACCTGAGCTGGAAACAATTTCCCCACATTGCTGTCTGCATCGCTGGCATGCAGGCCCAGCTCTGTAGCTCCTGCCTGCGGTCCCAATGCCCCACCCTCAGCCTCCGGGGGACTATCAATCTCATAGTGCACGTATTTACAGGTGTCCATGTGAAAGCAGGTGTTCAGGAAAGAACAGTCTCCGAGACTCTCGTCCGTGTGCTTGTTTATGATTCGCCTGTGAAAATCACATGACTATTTAAGCCAATGGGGGTGGCTGGGGTTGATGTGTCTAATGGAATCCCCCCCCCCCGGACAAAAAAATGGAGATCACGACAACATTAATAGTTGCTAAATTATATACATATTCTATTATTATTGTAAATATAATATATACTGTATATATATAAACTGCATGTGTAGGGGATGGACTCACCTAAAATGCAGCTTGCTGCAGGGTTGTGGAGTGTCCCCATACCGCATACACTCCTCCTTAGTCCCATGATCACAGAACTCCTGCACTTGTGCTCGGCCGCGCGAGCGAAACTTTTCCACAATTGACTGTTCCCGGGCTGAGCTGGTGTTCAGTAACTCTAGGATCTCCCTACTCACCTGCAACACACACACAAACACCACAGTCATTTTGCCTGTAATAAGGTCTATGTGCATCTAGAAGCCCGAATAGTGTTTTCTACCTTTTTGCTTTGCTGCTCCTTGGTTGACTGCTGGCTCAGAAGGCTCTCTATCTCCATGTCCAAGTGGGATGTCTTTCCTTTATTGCTCCGGCCCTTTTTCTCTGCCCCACCTCCCCCACCTGCTGACTTCCAATCTGAAGTTCCTGTCAGCTGTGAACTAGAAGCAGAAGCCAAAGTAATGGATGATGTTTTGGGTGGTGAAGATGGAGCCTGAAGCAAAGGGGAGGAGCCTGGAGCCCTTTTTTGGTGAATGACATCATTTCCTTTCCTTTTGACACCAGTTCTCTGAGGCTGGGTGGCAGAACCACCAATCATGGCCCATACTTTGGTATGATCGACGGCAATGACTAAGGTGGATGAGGAAGAGGAGGAACATGAGGCAGTGATGGTTGGCTGCCGGACTTCGATCAATTCTTGAGCAGAAAATTTAAGTAGAAGACTCTGGATGGAAGCATGAGATACCAGTGATTCTGACTGGGAGAGGGAAATGTGAACGCAAAAAGAACAAAGTGGGGAGAGAGACAAATCTGATCAGAGTAGGTCCAATATATCGTATTATGTTTAAAACTTCATATCATATATCAGTGGCTTGTGTCCTCCCTATCCCATACATACAGTGTTCAGGTGGTTAGTGATGGTGAGAGAGTCAGTGGGAAGCGTCAGACTCAGTTCGGCCAGATATCCCAGAAGTCTTCTCTCCAATTCAGGGTCAGGGGGCCGTTCCACTTCTACCTGAACGGGAGTTTGGAGGGCCGGTCCTGGGCTGTCACTACGTGTGGATGGTCCATCAACACCTCCAACCTCTGATTGATGGGGGGGGGCATAAGAAAGACAGGGGATAGAGAGGATGAGAGAGGAAGAGTGAGGAGGCAGGGAACGAGAGATCTGGCTAATTATCTTTAGCTTCATGATGCTTGCAAATAGACCCAATAACACAGTCTAAAGTATTTATGTTATCTGTTGACACTAGTTGGTTTCTGCTTCTTCAACCAATAACAGTGGTATAGGATACTTTTATTTGTCCGTTTTTATTCTGTTGCTTTACTGTTTTTTTATTTTAATTATTTCTATCTGCATGCTATCATAGCTACAAACATGTGAATACGTATGATTTGTTATACAACAATTACATATAAGTGGGTAACCTAACCTATCGCTCATAATTTAAACTGATTTAAACACGATTCTGTGGAGCTTTCTAGCTAGCTAGATAAATGGCTAACTTTAGCTAGATCGCTAACATGGCAACATACCAATACCAAGCTGTGTCGTATTCCTTCTCCTCTGGAGTCTCTCTCGCAAAGAGTTCACCTGTTTTTTGTGCGCCTGAATGTCACTCCATGTATCCGACATTTTAAATACCACAATACTAAGAACATATACCCTAGCTAAACGAGTAACACACACATTAGCATAGGCGCCAGCAACTCCTGTTGCATACACAGTACCCAACTTCCTCCCTGGAGCGGAAACCATTGCAAACAATGTTGTCGTAAAAGTCTGGAGGAAAATCAACAAAAACAGATAAAAAGGTGAACCTTCGAACAAGTTTGAAAGATTATACTGTATATGAACAAATATCAATAATCTAAAAGTTTCTGAAAATAAAATCCCAGACAGGCTTAATAAGTGATCCAATTAAATATATTTTAAAACAAAAGTCATAACTGACTAAATGACGCCGGACCACTAAGCCTATTTGAACATGCTAAATATTCAAGTCGTAGTTTATCATTATAAATACGTTTGAGTGTCCTTGCAGAATGATCACTCGCTTGAGTCTGACTGGCAAAGGGGAACAGAAAGACCAGGCCATCTAGTGGCTTACATCCTCTAGAAAGCGTGAAAAAGAAAATGACAGGCCATACTGTTAAAGGTTTTAAATGTAACGGCACAGGCTGTTATCTTTATTATTCTTGCATTTAAGTTATATTAGGGGTTCTTTTATTACATGTTCTTACATTGTATTAGCTAAAACTGACATTCTATTTATCAGCCTCAATGTTTCGTCTTTGTCACTCTTTAACCGTTAGCCGTTTTTAATCTAACCTTTAACTTTGCAGCGATGTATTAGCAAACTTCGCGTGTTTTACTTTCAACATTTCCCGTGCGAATTCAGAGCAGTTTAAACTATTCCAGTATCCACAGTCATTCTGCGTTTCAGAGCGACTTAACTATAGCAAGAAGGGTGCTCGTGTTTTTATTCTTTATTTGCATTTAGTTAATCCACGTAGAAAGTAAAATAACAGAACATCTTCTGTGCACAGCTTCAGGTTATAATGCTCCCCGGGCACCAACACCCCCACCCCCATATATTAATACTTAGAAACAAGGTAAATTATATATTTGTTTCCTTTTGAATACTGAAGTTAATGTTAGGACTATGCTCTGATAGAGACATACTGTTATGGTTAGGATTATAAAAAAATAGTACCCAGCAATACAGCTGAATGTGTGTCTTTGCAAAGCTACCTTTGGTCTCTGTAATAAAAGAAAAGGCCAAGCTTCACTTCTCCAAACTCTAAACCCTTGACAATTTAAGACAAACAGCAAGGGTTAGGATTTGGCTTAAAGCAACAATTTGCATAATTATTGCTGGTAGGATAGAGCCCACACACTCCTGTGACTTGGTGCCCAGCATGTAAAAATGCTTTTGATGTGCCCTCTTAGTAAATGTTAATGACCAGACAGGAAAGGCTGAGTAATCAGAGAAGTCAGTTTGGGAACAGAAAGAGGTGGGGTGGGGTGGGGGAGGCTCGCTACATCCTAGCTTCTATGAGCCAAGATTGAGATCTGGCTGATTATTTGACAAAGTAAAATATGAACTTTTCGATTCAGTCATAGAGTAAAGGAACACATTCTTCTCACACCGTTCTTTGGTGTTAATGTTGTAATTTTGCATCTTTACACCACTACAATGGATTTGAAATGAGGCAATCGAGATGTAATTCTAGAGCAGACTTTTGTTCAAGGGCTTTAACAAACATATTGTGTTAATTGTTTAGGAACTACAGACAGTTTTTGCTGACAGAAGTAGCAAGATGACTTCTTGAGTATAAAAGGCTGTTCAGATCAGTCATACAGAAAGATAATAACCCAAACCTTCTTAAGGCAAAGATCATTCTATTTCTTAAATGGCAGAGTCTGTCACCTGACCTCAACATAATTGAGCATTCTTTCCACTTTCATAAGACAAAACTATACGCAGAAAGAACCACAAAGAAGCAGGAGCAGAAGGCGGCTGCAGTAAATGTCTGCCAAAGCGTCTCAAGGGAGGAACCTCAGCATTTGGTGATGACTGTTGATTCCAGGCTTCAGATAGTCATTGACTGTGAAGGATTTGCATCCATGTATAAAAATAGTCCTTATATTTATAGTTGTTAGTTTGTCCAATTGCTTTTGAGCCTGTGAAAGTGGAGGCATTGTGTAATTCCTAAACAGTTAGTGTGATGTCTTTGTAAAAACCCTTGAACTACAGCTGGACGTCTACACTTCAGTTACATCCTAATCACTTCATTTCACATTCGTTGTAGTTGTGTACAGTGGAAAAATTATGAAGATTGTGTCACTGTACAAATTCTTACGGACTCAACTGAATGTGAGCACACGCTCGGCTCTGTAGTGAGCTGGCAAATGTACTGGATCAACTGTTATTGGGAGAGCAGTGGGCATGCAGGCCAATTAACATTTGAGTCACTTCTTGTCATTAGCAGGTTTCTGTAACAAGGACCTCATGTGGAGAGCAAGACATGCAAATGCTTTGCACTTAATCACAAGTGACACACTCCTGGCTTTAACGGAGTTCTGTGTCAGTTCATTCTTTCACTTACCAGCCATTATCACTGCTAGGATGTGCTTAATGATGCAGGATCATAGGATTTTTTGTCTGTGAGTGACTTATGAGCATCTCTTTAGAAGTTGGCAGATGAAAGATGATGTGTTTCAAAGATATGGAGGATGTTGTTGGCTCAGAAGAGGCATTAGATTGGTAGGACACATGCCATGACGTAAAGATGACACATCCAAGTGACCTTATCAGAGATTTTCCCTACTGAGAAATCCACCCCAACACACCCTGACTTTCATTTCAGCATACACAAACACCTACCCAGCTTTCTCTCATGCACAAATGCACACAAACACACCCAGCCCAAACTAACTAACACCTAGTATACATAGCCACGACCACCGCACTACGTCCATCCTCTTACGTGTTCCCATCCTCGACCAATAGCATCTGTCAAACACCCACCTATATTGGACTTATATATAACCTTTCGCTGCTGGCCAGTCACTTCAGTCAGTTATCTGTTGGCCAGGTGAGGTTACAGGTGTGTTTCTGCCACACACAGCATGATGCGTTCTTACTTGCAAGTGGTGATGCTGACTCTGTCCCTCCTTGTGTTGGGGAGAAGCATCAGTGCAGCGCCCAGACAAGGAGAAATGCTGGCCCCGCTGTTCCAGAAGGAAGCAGACATCAACAGGAGTGAGGTGAGAATTGTGTTTTGTTTTCATTTAGTCATTTTCTTTGTGATGGCATTTGCATGCGTTTGCTGCTTGGTTTATGAAAAAAAAGAAATGCACTGAAAAGGCAACTGGGCTGATTTTTTAAAGCAATAAAACTTGGATCTTGAAAAATGCTCCCCCCCCACCCAATCCATTTCATATGTGAAATAATGTTTTCCTTTTTTGTGTGTTTTCACATATACAACTTTAGACAAGTTAATGAATTCTCATTGTTTAATATATGTTATATAACAATATATATAAATTATACCATTATAAATGTTAACATTTTAATGTTTAAAATCTAATGTTTCAATTAACAAATCAACACCACTCATCTTGTAATAAAAACTTGTTTTTGGTTATACACCAATTATTATATAAACTTATATAAACATATTTGTTCATGTACTGACAATTTTTCAAATCCATTTAAGACTTGTTGCAATAACATACATATTCTAGAAAATTAGCAGACAATGCCTAAAGCAGCATATACTCAAAATTTTAGGTTTTGGCGTCTCATTTAATAAACAGAAAAACAATCCGTTTGTCTTCTTCCTTAGGACATATCGCGCGTTCTCCTGCTGAAGTTTCTATCTGAGCTGGCGGTTCCCCGCGAGAACGATGTTCTCTCTGTCGAAGACGGACTGGATCTGCGAAACGAAGTCGTACGCCAGCTTCCCTTATCGCAGCGAGAACGGAAAGCCGGATGCCGGAATTTTTTCTGGAAGACGTTCACCTCATGTTAGCTACACCGTAGAACGTCGTATTTTCGTCGATCGTTCAGCACTGGCCTTCTACATTTTTCTAGCACGAGTTAGATAGGACATTTGTGTTTTTATTCTCTAGCATATACTGGGCACTCCGACTTCTGTAAAAGGTGGTGGTCCTTTTTACTTATAGGAGTGAATTAATTATTTTATTGTTAGCTCTGCCAACAATAGTGTATTTGAAAGGGTAAATATATTTATTAGCAAATAGTGCGCTGTATCTGTGGTTGTATTGGAGTGCCGTTGTTACTTCAAATAAATATAATGGTACGAACCTCCCCAGACTGACCTCTATTTAAAGCTAAAGCTATGATATAATTTCAATTCCAAACATTCAGCTCATTTTGGAAAGCTGACAATGTTACATGTGAATAAAAAGCTCACTTAGACCATAAATTAGAATATTTTGCACAATATTTGTGTGTGTGTATATATATATATATATATATATATATATATATATATATATATATATATATATATGGCTTGCTTGTGGAATGAATTTAGGCTACCCCTGGAATCACCATCACAGAATAGCACGGACACCCTCATTTACACCAGCTGATCTTCATTAGGCATGTGTGCCAATTTTACTATTTATCAATTGCAAGAAAACAAAATGATGTTCCAAAGCAATAAGAACTGGTGTTATTATCAATTAGCAGAGATAAAAATTAATTATTACACAGTGGCATAGGGGGGAAAAAAAGTAGGCTATAAAAACACCCACAGATGAATGAAAGTGTCTTGCATTACACCCGAGGGAGAACGTGGATGCTCAGTAACAACGGAATCCAGAGTGTAGGCAGAACATGTAAATAACAAGAGAAAAAAAAAGCATTTTAAGCACAAATTTCTAAATCAATAAATAATAATAAAAAAAACCTTTCCACCCAAAAATGTGTGTAGTTTTCCCCAACATGAACAGTGTATATTAGTACTAGTGTTATCACTCCTCACTCTGCAGGCCAATAAATTTCAGTTGCAGTGTCAAAGTTGTAGCCCTATAGATTATTTAAACAGACCTATAGGATATTTATGACAGATAATGAGTTTCATGAGTCATACCCACAAATAAAACAGCACAAGAAGAAAAAAAAAAGCACACATTTCAATCAACACTTTTGTAACATAAAAGGCAAAACTGGGAGGGAAACAAGACCACCAGTAATAAAGGGAGTGGTGACAAGACCCTTCTCTACGCTGCATAAACAAAGCAAACAGGATCCTGCTACCAACCTGCAATATATTGGTTGAGGATTGAAAGAACAGCCAGCATCAACTATTTTTGTGAATGAAAATTCCACAAAAATTCCAAACATTCAATTATCTTCTGCATGTAAATACGCATACAACATACAATCATAAATCAAAGTGTGCCATGTTGTTTTAATATTGGACTGCACAATGTATATATCTAATTTCTCAGAGGGTCCAAAATGCAAGTTCGAATTCCTTCTTCCCTTAATTTCCGTGGTAACTGGGCTCTAGGCCGTCTACCTCTGTATCGCTCCACTTGCTACACCAAAATCTTAACGTTTCCCTCACTAAATACTACAGGTCATCATTAAATCCTTTTCCTCAGAGCAAGTTATTATATCATGATCACATCACCCTGCATGAACTAAACGAGAGCACTCCAAGAAGCACTGTTTCACACATTCATATCTTACACACAACTCCTTCATTCTCTTAAGATGATCCTATATGGTCATGGTTAGGACTTGGTTAGAAGCTAATCTCACATACAGATAAGGAACCTGACCAAGTCCACTTCTTTTCAGCACAGTGATCACAGCATAGAGAGAAAATGCTGGCATTATATATCTAACCATCATAATTATCAAGCATCAAGGTTAAATCTTAGGTATGCAGAAACAGTGGCGATATCTATTGAGGACAACGGCAAAGCTAAGTGTAACAATCATTGATGCACTGATATGTTGAACATGTCCTGCTGAACCCAACAGGGTACATCTGACATTAGTGTTCACAAGTAACAGGCACTCTGTTGAGAGCAGTGAACCTAACCATTTGTTTGTTTGTTTGTAACCGAGTGAGTAAAACATTATGTGAAGCCTACTGCTTCCAGAACAGTCAATGAACACACTGCTGACAAAGATCTGAATTAAAGGATGTGCAGAATAAAGGCAAAAGACATTAAGCAGAACGATGCAGCTCCTTATTTCAAGGATTCTTGCTTTGATTTTAAAACATAGATTATTCAAGACTTATCAATAAAGGTCTGTAATACAGATTTTGAGCAGTAGTGAGTCTTTGCTATAATGTACAAATGTACCCTGATGAAGCTCTAACCCTGTTTAGTGAGCAACACACATGAACTAACAGCTATGCATGTGCGTTAACCCACACAGGCACGCGCACGCGCACACAAATACACACACACCCCCTGCCACACATTTTCCACCCAGGACACTTCGAGATGAATTTATGTCCACCATCCAACTCCCCATCTGTTTCATGACAGAGAAGAATACTATTTGACCATTTATAACAGCACATGTAAAAGATTTCAATCTTATTCATGGCTCTTGTTAATTATAAACCCTGAGTATGAGAAATTCAGCTGTCCTTTACATGATTTGCTTTATATAATGTTAGGAAATATAGGGTAGTTTGACAATGGTGGATGAATAACCCTTATAGCCCCCCTTCCCCCCCCACCAGCACCACAACACATACGGGATAAGAGGGTGGGGAAATGGGGGGTGAAACATGACAGAAGGAAACTGTTAGCAGTCAGTGGAGATTTTGGCTGAGAGGTCTTGGATTCGCCGAGCACTGCAGGTCTTGCACAGAATATGGCCATCCAGAGGGTAGCATCCCCGGCCCTCTCCCTCAGACGAGAGAAGCAAGCCACACTCCTGAAACGAACCCAGAGACATGGCAGTCAGCAGACAATGTTTCACTTGCTGACATGCCTTTGGAAGGCGTGCGTCTAACTTAGCTAGCGTGTTAGCTTTAGTAGAGTAAAAGGAGAACTTCGTCGATGGTTTGGACGGGCGTACCTCACAAACGTAGCAGTTGACATGGAAACTGCGATCCAGAGCCACGATCCTCACAGTCTCCTCCTGGCCCGCCTCAGGCATGATGGGCTGGGCGCAAACAGAGCAACGTGGGGCAAACTTCCTGCCCACACAGGAAGTACAGAAAGTGTTTAGAACCGTTTTTAAAACACCCCGTCATACTTTAGAGAAAACAAATCAACACATGACAAGCTCACCCTTCTTGATCTAAACAGGTGTAAAATATACTTGCAACTTGCATTACAATCCCACGAAAGCATTGCTCATTGGGTCTACATACACTCAACTAAAAGGAATCTGTGCTCTTCATATAAACTGTTCTCTTCACATCAAATAAATGTGATTTATTGTTAATGCACCGTTGGTTTCTACTCAAATCTCCAGTTACCAAAACGCTTTAGGAAGGCAGGATCATAGGAATATGGGTGCAAGATGAGCAAAACTCATGCAGAACACAAATGTCCTCGGGTTCATCCGACCCACAGAACCCTAAACCTCCAGAGCCACCGCGGTCACCTGTGGAAGTCCTCGATGCAGTGGATCTGCGAGGTGGCGTCCACGGTGAAGGGCACTCCGTCCAGGCAGCAGCCGCACACCACGCAGTTGAAGCAGCGCGGGTGGTAGGCCTTGCCCATCGCTCGCAGGATGCGGTCCAGGATGGGGCTCGAGCACTTAGAGCAGCGCTCCAGCGTGCTCTGCAGCCGGGTGCGAAATAACGAGGAAGGTCACCAAGAGGGGTCACCAACAAGTTTCATTAGATAACTATGATTAAAGTTATTGTGAAATGCTGTATAAAAGTTAATACCCGGAAAACAGCACAAGGGAAAGGAGAAGAACGTAAAGGACACAAGAACAAGGGACACAAGAAAGCAAAACAAACAAAAACAAAAGTCTGACTCAGACTCACGATGTAACAGCTCTCACAGTAGCTCTTCTTGTCCAGTGCATAAAAAGGCTGGCCTCTGAGACAGGCATGGCATGTGATGCATGTGAAACACTCCACGTGGAACACTTGCTCCATCGCAATGCAGCCACTACCATCACCTACTACGTTATCCCCACACCTCGCACAGCGGCCTGACAGAGGGGGATGAATGAGAGCCTTTAATTAGAAACTCTGCTCCTGATGACATTCATTGGACAACTTTATGTGCTACTCAGGTTTATGTTTTTGTGACTGAAGTAACGTACATTTTTTTTAAGGGTGTGAAAGACACTTACCGAAATATTCCTCTGTGGGGGGATGATTCATGTCATACACCAACTTCTTAGTCAGCCGATCCAATTCCTCTTCTGGTCTCGACACTGGCCCCTGGTGGTAAAACATACCAAAAGCAACAATGAGCTTGCAAATTTAACACACAGTATTCTGGTGCTTTTATATTAAACTCCTAAGATTCTAATTACACTACAAATCCTACCCTAGATCATAATACAACTCAGAAACCTGGGCAAGGATGTCTAACCTTTGAAATGGCGGTCTGCTGTCTTTTGTGTGTTATGAACGGACAAAAAGATCCTTATTAAATAATGTCTTCAGAGAGTTAACGTAAAGCACAACGAAGAGCATCTCATCTAGAGATATCTCACCTTACTCGGTTGGTATGTTGCCCCCTGTTCTTGCCCCTTTTTTCCAGGCAGTCCCTGAATCCTGGATGAGGCCTGGAGTCCAACCGAAGGGCCCTTATATGCCGCTGGATCTCCATGGGCCTCCTGGACTGGAGGTGGTGGTGGTGGGTACCATCCCTGTGCTTCTGGGTAATGCGGGTGATCTTGCTGGGCAGGGCGGGAGGCATGCTGGCGGGGAGGGGGTGGGGTGTAGGCCTGCTCGGCCCGTCGGCCACTCTGGGAGTAGGTGACGGGCTGGGCGGTCTTGACCTGGACGCTGAAGCGCGGCCCAGTCGGCGTGGAGGCAGTGGTGTAGGAGGCAGGCACCGGCTGAGGGTATGGTTTATAGGCAGAGGACGGGGGCGCGTAGCTGTAGTCAGGCTGGGCTGTGGAGGTGAAATGCGCAGCAGGATGGTACTGAGTCTGGGGGTGAGGAGGGTAGCCCATGGTGGTTCTGGACTGGGGCGACGGCCCCGTCTGGGTCACGGAGGAGGGCTTGTAGCGTTCGCTGGTGAGGTGCTTGTTGTAAGGCACGTTGTCATACAGCTATGAAGGAGACAAGAATGAGCACGTCATGAGAAATGATCTGTCAAGAGTCTTTGAATATCACCTGTTCGTTCATATACCTCAGCTTCTTAGCCCACAAACATGACATTTGAGAGCATAAAATTACAAATGCCACAACACAGTAATTATCAACAATGGTCATATCATTCCAATGCAAGTGAAGACTATAACCTCCTGTCACACAGCACTTCTATCCTAAACTCCTCTATATATTTTTTTTCAGTTTTGCTCTCCCTAGTCATAAAATACTCAAAAGACTATAAAGCAACATGCAAATTTTCAAAGCCAACATGGGATTAAAGGTTATCCTTAAGAGAGCGTCTACAGCACCTGTGCGCTCGAGTTCGAAGGGTGACTGTCCAGGTCAGCCAGCATGCAGGTCAGAGAGTCGATCTCTGCATCAATACTCGAGAGGTGTTTATCAGAGCCACGGACCTGACACAAGAACATGGGTGCAGGCAGTCAACAAAGTGGACGTGTTGCCAAATGGCCAGAAGCTGACCTCAGCAGGATACGTCCGATCACTTCTATTGTTTCATACCATCAGAACATAGGATGTATATATGGGAGCGTGCAAAGGGTTTGGACTCTCTTTCTTCGTGGTTCTTTTTAATATAAAGTTAAGTAAATATTATTAGTAGTAATGATTTTCAGGACTCAGAAAGAAAGTCACCATCTAGCATGACCTTCCCACTCATGTCGTTGAAGAACCAATTCGTTAAAATAAAACAAACATTACCCCCCGTGCCCCCCCCTGCCCAAACTCTCCTACACAGTTTTCAACCAGATTAAGCAAGGTCAAAACATTCCCCCCGAAAATCAACAGCACAAGTCAATGACATTCTTTCTAAAAGGGCTGCGTTAACACCAAAACTCTGTAAGGTTGAGGACGACCGAGCTGGACTCACATGTTGATCGTAGCTGGACATGTGTGGGTTCCAAGAGAGGTGCTCCTCTTTGGGCCCATTCCCAGGGGGGTAATAGTGCTCTCCTGATTTGGGGGAGAGTGGGTGGTAGGGGGAGGCTCCAGAATGGTCATCCTGAAGTTGGTGGTGCATACTGCCACCTAAATAACCACACACACACACGTGACCAAAAAAGGACTCGTTTTTTATCGCCGAGCACTTGCCACACTGCACGCCACTATTTTATCAGCCAAACATGTTCCGTCTCAGTTGACCCTCTGTTCAAGCGGTCATCAGATTATACATAAATGTTTGTAGAAATTGTAAACTCTGAACATCTCTGTGTGATACAATGGTAGGGGTTTTGTATTCATGATTTGCATTTCACAGAAACCCATCCCCAACAAATTCTACAGCAAACAATGCTGGTAGGGACAAAGAACAGGACACATACCAAAAACACCAAAAAACATTTAATAATCAAATCAATCAACCGTAAAGGACGTGTTAAAATACTCCACCGAACATTATCTGGTGACAACTCGGCACATACTTCGTCTTGACTTGTTTCCACGGGTTAACATCGACACCAAAATATGATCCCGGAAGCAACACACAGCCATCACCATTACTCTTGTTTACACGGTTGTGGATTTAGTAACGCTGGCGACCAACCCGAGTCTGCAGAAGTCTGGAAACTGGGCATTTTCGTGTCCGGTGCCTAAAAGCACTCTCACCTGGCGGTGCAGTGGCCATGTACCTCGCAGGTACACCGTTTCCACCTGTTGCTCCATTTTGATCATATACACCATATTTGGGCCTCTGGTCAGGTGGGCCCTGTTTGGGCAGTCTGTAGAAGGCAGCCCCAGTGTGAGACATCTGCGCTGCAGGTCTCTCTGGGCTACCCAGAGTCCTCGGAGGCAGCCATGTAGGGCCAGACATAATGGGCTTCCACTAGCAAAGCAAAGCATGGTTTATGTTTTCTGGGTTCAGATAATGAAAATTAACATTTTTCTACAGCATTTGGAACTAGGCTAAAGGTTTGATAGTGATCACGAGCTTGTATTTTAAGTGGCTATGATTTGAGAAAGATCGAGAAACCAAGAACAACATTATATTATATATGACTACAATCCTAAAACGGATGATTATCCATTCAGGCTTAACCATTTGTGTAATCCCAAAGCATCAACCAACATCATTGTTACTATGCTGTAAGCAAGTGGTTACCAATGGAAACTAGAGGATGCTCCATTTTTGGTTTCCCATGGCAACTTATGGTTCCTACAACAACAGGCTCCAAGTAAAAAAAAAAGCAGGAAAAGGGGACAATTTTCAACTATAAGGGGAATTCCAGGGGTCCTCAAGCAAAACAGTTTCTCTCTCTCTCTCTCTCTCTCTCTCACACACACACACAATTCCCACAGGTGCAAAGTTCCTCCTGATCTCTAATGGCACAATAGCCATTGTCTTAAATATTTAGACCTGACCCTTTGTGTACAAACTTCTCCATGAGAATAATGTAGGAAATGTGTAATTATCGTTTTGTGTTGATCCATCTGGACAATCACAATGCACAGCGCACAATGGTCAGTCAAGCAAAAAATACTGGATGGTTCTCAAACAACAAAGCTGACTTCAAATAAGATAGTTATTGGGGAAACGTGGCCTAACTTGCAATATAAAAAATACCAGCAAGTGATACCTCTACATTTAACATCCGTGATAATATGTGTAATCAGTTTTCTAAGCCACCTGAAACGCAACAGCGAATACAAACAGTTCACTTTCACTGCACAAATCAAACGTCTTTAAGTTTGCGTGACAGTGCCGACTTGGTGAGTATCTGAACCCGTTGGGGCGCATACTCAAACCCGAGGACTGCTGGGCCGAAATACAGTGGCGAATTTGTCCTGCTTAGTGGGTTACACAAGAAGCGAGTAGATTATTGGTACAAATACTTTCCAAAATATGTGGCAGAGAGAGCAACTCTTCGCGGAAGCGTGGTCTGCTGCTTCACCATGTATGGGGTAGGGGGGGAGCGCTATAGCCTCATCCCAAGTCAATTTCTTTAGCATACGGCAACGGTAAACTACTCAATCTTCGCACCACCACCGAATTGAAACCGCTAGCTAACTAAGGTACTGGGGACGCAGTCGACGGTGCAGGAGAAATCAGGAACAACAAGAGCAACGATGTCCGTACCTCTTCAAAATGATGTCTAATCCCAGCACGTCTACAGCTGGACCGATCCGACTCTCATCTGCGAAATGAAATACAGTTTAGGTTTGGCTTTTGAAATAAGCGACGACACACTACCTCTGCTTTCTGTTACCTCGGTCGGCTAACTATAAATCTGGCAGCTAAATAAACATGTCAGCGAGTGGCGTAAAAGTCTGCGGCTCCAGCTTTCGTATCGCACTTCTAGCACTCGTGTCGAAACAGTGTATAAGATTTACAGAATTTAAACGTAAACATTGGAAAAACAACTAATCAACTTTCTTGCCGAACGACAACGACAGTAGTTTAGGGTTACCGTTAAAGTTAGTTTGACCGAATGCACATGCTACTAGCGGCACAACTAACGACACATAACCGCGGCTCTCTGTTTTTCACACCGCCCCTCACGCTTACGGAAGAACGGCCGCAAGAATTCGGCCTTCGCTATTTCTCTTCCATTTGGCGTGCAGCTGCGTGAAATGAACTTTTAGAGGAGGATACTTTCGCGTTTAGCGTCGGTTTTATTCCCGTGAACCTACTTTTCCGTGGGTCCTACGTGTGACACAGGCCCCGCGATCCAGGCGCGTGACGTAAGGTCGTTTTTGAGCGTGGAGATGCGAGGCGCTCGTGCTCTGTCTGGCAGCCCGGGTCCCATATTGGAATGACAGATGCCGCGTGTTCTAATTCATAGGAGAGACGACGATGATAATAATAAACACCTTTCGTCTACCCTAGGTGACCTAGTCACTGCTCCTACTGTGCACAGAGGTACCCTGAACTGTGAATGCAATCCTTGTCGCAGAGAAAACAAACGTAATGCACGTGGCAATCTCGAGGCGGTGGTAGAGTGTGAGAAGGATATCTAATACAAACGGTGTATTTTTTTTATATTCTTTTTTAATTCGACATCTAAGCACATTTGAGAATTTAAAGAAGCGTGTCGTCGTAATGCTTGAAAATCAAAACAAGTGTGTCGTCGTTATGGCCGACTTCAAGCCATAAACACAGAATAAAGTTACATTTATGTCGGGTCTTATTAGAGCAATATTTGCCGACCCTCTTAAAGTACAAAAGCGACCAAAATTACAATACTCTACAATATGTTGCTGTCATATAACTACTTTCACGTCACTAGCGTATCCCACTTTGATCTGGCCCTATTTCCGGTTGCCAGATGAGTGCCACATGCCAGCCACACGTGAAACGCATCATCTTTGTAATGCGTGGTCCATATGAGCACTTAAATATTCGATACATCTCAGATATATCTCTTAAATATACATCTGCCAGAAGTGGTTCACATTTGTTCTGGAACATGCAGGCCTCCAGTGGCTCATGTGCCAGTGTCCATAAATCTTCTGTTCCAGGTCTCTCCCACATCCCCCTTTTCACTTGCCACATGGATGGATTGAGTGGATGGATGAATGGGTTGGGTGGCAGATACATAGCTAGCTAGATGCAGAGTAAACCTATGTTGGACACCCACAGTACCATTCCTTTACTGTTAGTGGCCCATATTTGCATACTCTCTGGGTTACAATCAATCAGATTTCGGACACTATTATCAGGCAACACTACCCAATCATAACCCATTCTTCAAAAAACGTACACGTTTACTCCTCCTCATGAATATTTATTTAATTATTTGAATGGTCAATAATATTAGGCATACAAATAACGAAATGCTTACCTAGCTTTTTCAGTAAACCGTCGATTACGTTTCATACGCTACGGCTGATGCCATAATGGGGCAAATTAACAAAATTCACCTAATGCAACTGAAATGTTTGATGCCATTTAACCCCTTGGCATAATCAGCCTCTCAGGTGTGAATGAACATTATACAGTACAAGTAAGTTCATTAGTATCTCCTAGTCATTTGTGACTTTGTTCCTATCGACGGTGTGCTTGAAGGATTCATAGAGAAGGTATCTCGTTGGCATCTACACCGAGGGAAAATCGAAACGAACCGACAATTCTGTGAAGCCTCAGACATAGCTGAACAGGTACAGAATCAATACAGGCCTACATTATATAAACAAATAGTTCAATTTGGGGATAGACTTCTCATTCTTCTTATTATTATTCAAGCATATAGTGTGGGAACCCAATTGTAATTGTTAGAATTTTATTAGGGTTCAAGCACATAGTGCTATTAATGTACTAGTGGACCTAGCTCTTCATATAACTATTTAAAGACCAGTGAACTCAGATTCAACCAGAAAAATCAATATCATATAGTTGTCGTCACAGTCATCTTAAACACTGCCCTATAATTGTGTGACTGTTGACTGCACTGTGAATAGGGTATTGTTAGCAGGGATTTTTCTTCAGATCCATTTTTGATAAAAAAGCTATTTAATGTGGCAGTGACTTCTAATAATAACACTTCACTGGTTAAGGAATAGAGAACGTTGACCAAAATGGTAACATTTTTATTAGAACATCTAGAGAAAGCTCTTAAACCAGTGCAGTTCTATGGCATTTGCAATGAGTAATTCTAACCACGTCTACCTCTCTTCCTTTATTTCTCATGAGTTTTGGAAAGCTGCTATTGGTTGATTCATGGGTTTCCTCATGGTCCTTTCTCACTTACTTTCCAAGACATCTGAGAGAGAGAGAGAGTGCTGAAGCAGTGAATAGTCTATTCAAGTGAAAGACAGACCCCCCCCCCCCACACACACACACACACACAAAGATGAAATATCTCCTGTATCTGTAATTCACCGGAAGGTCCTTTTCAGTATTTCTCTTTATTGTTTTCTTTGCGCTTTTGTTTCCACATTTCTACCTCCTGCCACCTTCCTAAAGAGAACAAACAATCCCCCCTCACCCAGACCTCCACCGGACAGCCCCAACATATGTCCTTATATGTCCAAAACACTCGGCTCCGGCAGGAAGAAGCAGTTTATCACGACCACAGTTATTGTTTCAACAGCTGCAATAGTGGGATCCTGCAATGAAATTATATGTGGGATTTAAAATCGTTGAAATTTTTTTTGCATTTATTACATTTCCCTTTAAAAGCTCTTTTGACTTACTGGTTGTTAATGACATGTGCTCTTTAATATACACAATTTGCATAATTGCATAAAAAAAGTGACCCATCAAAAGCCATCAAGCAGCCAGAGCATAACTTTTTGCATATTTTCTACCATTCCTTAGTATTTTCTCAATCAGCAATAGACTAAGTCTAAACTTGAGTTAAATGAAAGTTAATTTAGTTCAGGACCACATCATTTACTCTATAAATTTAGGGTGATAGGGTGTAAAATAGTTAAAGTAAACACCACCGACTGAACACAAAAAAATATATAATATTAATGTGTGTATGTGTATAAGAGGTTCCTATGCTGTTGGAGTGCCTGCAGTGGGGTGGTGTAGATCAGACAGCTTCACCCCACCCAGGCTGCATGCTGCGAGCCAGGCGAGGCACGACCGCTCTGGATAACAGCGGTGCTGCTGCCAGTGCGCCGGCCTATACGGTTTCCGCTAATTGGTGAACCTCCTTCAGTAATGTTCTCACTTTTCCTCGGCCGCCCCCTCTCTTCCGTTACTCGCACAATGCCTGGAAGTCGCCTAGACCCACATCTTCTGTTTTTTTGTTTTCTTTTTTTTGTCCCCCCCCTCTCCCTTTTACACCGAAGACACAATTGAGTCAGGCCCCCAACAAAACAAATAAGAGTACAAAGAATTACACACACTTGACACCCCAGCCCAAAAGTAGTTCCGACTCACATTAGCATAGTTTGCATTGACAGAGATTAGTACTAGATCCTCTATCACACATCCAGCATCACAACAAATGAATATGCTGCAAGGACGCCCTGCAGACTGCTGAACTGGTGTCCCGCCTTGACAATAAAACAAGTCTAGTTCCATTCCCAGGGCTCCTTCAACACTGTCAGGAGTGGCGTATCTCTTCCAAAAAAGGGCACCTTCCTGAAAATCAACATATCCCTCCCCCAACCAAAAAAAAAAAAACAAAAACCAGGCAACACAACCAAGTCTTATTCCAACATTTGGAAACCTACATAGATGACTGAGATATACTATATACACACACACACACAGACAGTATGATGGTAAACAGGGCATTGGAAAGAAAACACCAAGCAAATTGTGCTGCTTATGCAGAGAGTTCAGAGAAAAGGGTGGAATATCACATTATAGAATGATTATTTAATGTTTGAAAATGGATCTGCACACTTTCAAACACTCGCTCTGCTTTAGTAGAAACACCACTTTATAAGAAACACCGCCGCTGTACAATTAGTAGGGGCATTTTAACACATCCAGTTTGCAATGAACTGTGCCATAGTCTGGCAAGTGATACACACGTGGACAAAGTTGTTGGTACCCCTCAATTAAGGAAAGAAAAACCCACAATGGTAGCAAAACACTTTAATTTGACAATATAAAAACAATTAAACAAATGAAAGATATTCAGATATTTTCAACCATGCTTCAACAGAAAAAAAAAAAAAAAAAATCATGAAACAGGCCTGGACAGAAATGGTACCCTTAACTTAATTTTGTTGCACAACCTTTTGAGGCAATCACTGCAATCCAATGATTCCTGTATTGGTCAGTGAGACTTCTGCACCTCTCAGCAGGTATTTTGGCCCAGTCCTCATGAGCAAACTGCTCTAGTTGTCTCAGGTTTGTAGGGTGGCTTTTCCCAGACGGCATGTTTCAGGTCCTTCCAAAGATGCTCAATAGGATTTAGGTCAGGGCTCATAGGCCACTTCAGAACAATCCAGCGTTTTCCTCTTGGCCGTTCTTGGGTGTTTTTAGATGCGTTTTCGGTCATTATCCTGTTGCAAGACCCATGACCTGCGACAGAGACCAAACTTTGACACTGGGCAGCACTTTTCCCTCTAGAATTCCTTGATTGTCTTGAGATTTCATGGTACCTGCACAGATTCAAGACACCGTGTGCCAGATGCAGCAAAGCAGCCCCAGAACATAACAGAGCCTCCTCCATGTTTCACAGTAGGGACCGTGTTCTTTTCTTGATATGATATGCTTCATTCCCCCCCCCCCATCTATGAACATAGAGCTGGTGTGCCTTACCAAAAAGTTCCATTTTTGTCTCATCTGTCCATAGGACATTCTCCCAAAAGCTTTGTGGCTTGTCAACATGTAGTTTGGCAAATTCCAGTCCCATGGATCTTAAATTTCTGAATAATATATGCAACTGTAGTCACAGGAACATCAAGCCGCTTGGAGATGGTCTTATAACCTTTACCTTTAAAATGCTTGTCTATACTTTTCTTTCTAATGTCCTGCAACAGCTCTTTGCATACTCTGGGCCATGTTGAGTGTGGTACACACCTTGTCACCAAACAGTACAGTGACTACCTGTAGCCCTATATATAGGCCCACTGACTGATTACAAGATTGTAGACACCTGTGATACTAATTAGTGAATACACCTTGATTTAACATGTCCCTTTGGTCACATTTTTTAGGAGTACCATCATTTCTGTCATAAAACAGAAATTTTTATGTTACAAAGAAGCGTGTTAGTGTGCATTATCATCAGCGTTACTAGTAGTAAGTGTGATAACCCAGCTTACTGCCTGATGTCTGACCACTTGCCATATGCAAATAGCATGCAGCAGGGACACCTGTCATTCACTATGATGCACAAGAATGAAGGAAAGAATGAAAACCTCGATCCTGCCAACAAATTAAGAAGAGTCAGTGTGTATGTGTGTATCAGAACCTCTCCATGAACCGCACTGAAGATGAGGTAACTTCCCATTTGTTTTCAACTTATTGGAGAACTAAGAGGGCCTCACATCCCCGGTCTCATTCTCCTCTTAGCCTTACTGACGGATGTCCTGTGCAGGCGTTTTATGCCTGGCTCTGTGTGAATGTGTGTGTGTTGCACAGGAAGCATCATGGATATATGGGAGGGGGGGGGTGTTCCATGGTTCCTGCACATCTGTGTGCTGCATTTCTCTAGGTGCTGTGAGGTTGTTTTTCAGTTGTGAGAGTAGGGGATCACCCTGTATAATTTTTTTTCACTCTCCCATTTCCTTCCTCACACACATAACAAGAGCCACACACACACACACACACACACACACAGGGTCACAGGATGCCAGACAGAGGCTGTCGGCAAATCTTGTGGGAGGTGTGTGTAGGGTTTATGATCTTGCTTCACCTGCTGACCTCGATCTTCTCATCTGAGATCAGGACCCGGATCTGGAGAGAACTCACTGATCTCACATGCCGAGTTAGGCCACGTACATATCACACAGAGTGGGATATGAAAGACCAACATTAACCCTAAATCAGCATTCCTACTCTATATGATTTTATTAGTAATGTTTTTATATCATACTTTTGACAAATCAAATAAACGAGTGAAATTCTTTAGAACATAATCCTTCAGATGTGACTCTTTTAAATGCCTACTAGGGCAAATATTTTTCCTTGGCTGATGATAACATACTCTCCCATACTGCACCACCCAAAGTGATGTGTTTGTGATTATTATTTATGTTGCAGAATTACAGTGAACATATTGCTTTGAAAAGTATCTGAAGTATTACATTTACATTTACATTTACGGCATTTAGCAGACGCTCTTATCCAGAGCGACTTACGACTTACAAGTATCTCTCAAATGGTACTGATTACTGTTCCATAAACAAATCTGTATATCTGTAATAATATTGTGCATGTATTACAGGGTGTAGGAGGATTAGGGTGTTAATGTCAATTCTCTTTGTTTTTCAAAAACTTCCTCCTGGGCCATTTCCTGTGTCCTGGAGAGAGTCAGACAGCGTTGTGAGCTTTGCTTTGGTTAGGTGAACTCCTGGACAGTGTTATTGGACCTTCTGACCCTCCGACAATGCACGTATGCCCACGCGCATGCACAAGACACGCACTCACACTCACCCCTGCACACAACATAAATCTCTCTCCATACACCCACCCATCCACACAAACAAACAAAGACTTAACGCGGGCTACAACACACCTCAGATCAAAAACTCCTATTTCCTGTGATCACTTTACATTGGAGGCAGGTTACAAACAAAAAGCCCTAATACACAACTATAAATATCTGAGGCACGTTGGGGCCTGGCTTCTTTTCCGGCCCTGCTTCCAGTGCGCGCGTGGGCCTCCCGGGGAAGAGGGAAATGAGGATCCGGAAAGATTTTATCCTTTGGCACAGATCTGAGACCAGTTTTAGTGCATCTTTGGTCGGGATGAACGTTAGGATTTAAGGAAGGGGACAACTGTTCCTAGGTCAGAATCACAAGGACTATATCTACAACACAGGAAATGAGCGGCCCTGGCCACATGGAACTTCCTGCATAACATTATAAATGGTCTCCTCCCTCCGGCTGTGTTGGTCAGTTGTAAAATAGCATCATCTGAGAAGAGTGCACAGAACTGGGTGTGTGCTGAGTCTGACAACACTAAAGAGGAGTGACAAAGACGTGGTGGTGTGTGCTCTCGTCCCTGCTGGTCGGGGTGAGTTGATGCTGGTTAATGTGGATTTTTTCATTAAATAATCTGTTTTCCTCGCACTTTGAATCTGAAAGTCACTTGGCACAGTGAAAAATGTTGGTTATCAAAATGGGAACCAAATTATAAGATCATATAAAGTTAAAGTAAGAGGTTTTTTTTTACATTGAGTTTTGTGGTGTTGCTACAGATAGGTCCGGTGGGAAGAGACATTGTTTTTTAAATGAATGGATGAATGACTGTGCCAGTGTTGAATGCTATTTTAGCCTTTGGTCTATAGTGGGATTTATATTCTATTTTGCTACATCCTTATAAAAACATTATTATATTTAAATGAAGAGATTTAGAGACTGAGAGACTGAGATTGAGTTTTGTATTTATTCTGCATTTATGTTGAACAAGATGTACTTACACTGTTTTTCTTTAAATAGGAAACCAACTGTGATATTAACACAGGAGTTGACATGACATGGTGAAAACTGATGACGTCTCTGAATGTTTTATATCCGCGTTTTCAGGTACGAGTTGGGAGCTGGTCTCCCCAAGCAGATCCATCCAGAAGTTTCTCTTCTATCGCAGGTCTAACCTCTCTTCAAAAGCAGGTACGTTTCTGGTTTTGCATAAATATGCACCACTGCTCCATCAGTGCTGTTTAGACTTTGTCTCGTCAAGTGTCTAATTAATCTTTCTCCAGCAGACAATAAGCACCATGCAGACGGTGGAAGGATATCGGGTCACCTCTAGGCGTGACGGGGTTGGCCAGATGATGGAGGTGCAGGGATATGTGAAGGAGTTCACGCGCCACTCCAGTGACGTCCTGCTCAATTTAAACGAGCTTCGGCACCGCGATATCCTGACTGATGCCACGCTGCTGGTGGGCAGAGCCCAGCTACGTGCCCACTGTGCGGTGCTCATTGCCTGCAGGTCAGTCCCCAGTACCCCCCCACCCCAACCCCCCGACCCCCAACCCCCCCCTCCCTTCATCTCCCCTTCCTCCTTCCTCTACTACTGATCCTGTTTTCAGCAGAACATCTCATTGTTTGAAGATGGTTATGTCATCCTCTAGTCTCCTGAGGCCCTTCATGTCTACTGCCCTCCTTCCTCTCCTCTCTGTGGCCCCATATTCTTCCACCCATTCCTCCAGCCGCAAAGTGGCGGGCATGCTGTTGTAGTTTTCTTTCTTCACAAAAAAAGGCACTTTTTAGTGTTATCTTTCTATCTTTCTATCTATCAAGGCCTTAAACCCCTGTGACCAGTACATTGTGTTTGTTTCTATTTTTTGAAGTCCGTTAGATTCATTTTCTGTCTTTGTTTCGCTGCTATACTTCCCCCCACCCCCCTCGCCCCCCCATGCAATCCTAAAGTGTTTTTTGTTTGTTTCTGTGTACCATCTTAGTGAGAATCTCTCTTTTTCTTCCTCTCTCTTTTCACCCCTCAGTGGTTTCTTCTATTCTCTGTTCTCGCGCCACACGACCGGTGCCATTAGCGAGCGAGGGGTTTCCCTGTCCCTGCCGGAGGGGCTCGATGCGGGCAGTGTGTCACTGCTGCTGGACTTCATGTACACCTCCCGCCTTCCTCTCACCCCTCGCACGGTGCATGGAGTGCTTACTGCTGCCACCTACCTGCAGATGGAGCATGTTGCTGACACCTGTCGAGCATTCTTACAAAACAGGTGAGACAGTAGGTGGATTTAGAGATGGGGAGAAGAACAAAAAGAAAACAAAACATAAATGTATTTAGAATTCTGGAATGTACAGCATGATCTTTTGCTGCAGGTTGTGTGAGAAAAACTGAGTGAATGCGGTTTGATTTACAGTGAAGGGGTCTGTGTGAACCCTCCCCTGGTGGAGCTGGCCTCCAGAAGCAGAAGTCCCCAAGTGAGCTCCACAGTGCCCCCTGGTGGTAGGCCTCCTCCAGCTCAACTCTCATCCTTCTGTTCACCTTCAAGACCTGCTGTGGAGGTAGAGGAGCCCAGTCCTGCCAGAGCCAGGTGAGAGAGAGGGGAAAATGGGGTGATGGAAGGGGGTAAGGGAGGAGGAGGAGGGGTGGTGGACCCCCGTAAACAACATTTTTAATACCCCATGAAGTAAAAATAACTGTAAACTTTTAAAACAAGATGTGTTAAATCTTTCATATTCACACTAACATAATACTGTACATAGTCATATACTGTACATGTAAACAGACACTCTTGGTGCCTTTGTAGGGTTCCAGAAAAGATCTTGGCTTCACTGGACCCTGGGACATGCCCGATTCCGATTCCCAGGCCTAAGAGCCTAAAAGTGGAGAAGCCAGAATCTTCATCCCTGCCCCCTAGTGTGCCATCTCCAGACAGCCCCTCCCAGTCCAGTGGGCAACCCAACTCACCAGCCGAGTCCAGTGGCTGCAGTCTTTCCCCTAAGCTGAAGGTATGTTACCTCCATGGATGGGTCGGTACAAACTTCCACGTTTGATTTATTGTGTTCCTCTCATAGGAATGGGAGATATACTGTTTTTATGTAGTCTTTGTGACTGTTTTCTTTATCAGTTTTAGCTGTCTGTATGATGTCTGTGTTTTTATTTCAGAATATAACGACTGATTGTCAGCATACCTTTTGATATGAAATCTTATTATATCTTTACAGCCTCGATCAGAATCCAAGCTTACTCCTGATCCTAAGGCCTGTAACTGGAAGAAATATAAGTATATTGTCCTCAACCCTCTGTGTGCCACACCCATTAAAGAGGAGGGACCAGAGGAGGAGCAGAAAGCATATGGCCACTCCCCTACTGGCAGTGATAGGACAGATACCACACCCAAACAACCTAAGGAGGAATGGACAAGCACCACTGAACACAGTCTCAATGATATGTATGTCCTATTTACTTTATTGCAAGTATGCTATAACTCTCTTTTAATACATGTAACATCAAACTCCTATATAGAGCTTTAAACCATTTCTAATCTCATGGTGTGTGAATGGCATCGGATGCTATGTTTAACATTAATTGCAAGTGGAACATTTAGTGACTGTTCTCCTTTACGCAGGAAAGATGTGTCCCCCGTCCACGACACACCTCGTTCACAAATACCCTACACTTCCCACCCTGGACTCTCACGGCAAGCGGCGGACGCTTACAAGGGACCACTGACTACGGCAGCCAGTGACGGCACAGGTCAGCACACCTTTAGCAGTCTTCCTCTCACACGAGATGATTTTGCGCTACAAAGACTGCACGAGGAGCTTTAATCTCATCTCAGTCTCATCCTGGATTAATTCATGACTTTGCTGTGTTCATTCAAAATGTGTACACAACAGCATAGACTGTAATCTGCGTGTTTTTCCACAGGATTTTGCTCTTTGTATCAGAACTCCTGCCCTGTTGCGCTAGATGCAGCCCAAAAGAATGCTCTTGCCTTTGGGAAGCTTCCCGTCAAGATCGAGAACCACTCCCCTGTCATCTGTTACTCTGGAAACCAAGGGATTACAAAGCCTACCTGTGCAGGTAATGCAACTATTCCTCTGACATTCCTCTGAAATGAATTAATCATCTACATAAAGTCATTTGAAACCTTATATCTAATCGCATTCTACACTTCACATACATATTTTCGTATGTTTTCACACATGGTAATTTACCTCTAGGAGATAAGCCATACCGCTGTAACGTGTGTGGGGCTCAGTTTAACCGGCCAGCCAATCTGAAGACCCATTCCCGCATCCACTCAGGGGAGAAGCCCTATCGCTGCGACACCTGTGGAGCTCGGTTCGTCCAGGTACTGTTACATTTTTTTGAGGTTTAATTCACAATACATGTGATGTTTTAATGTTGTGAGATGCCATAGTGCAATGGATAACAGCCATGAAGAAAACACATGCTGAAAGAGAGACCTCATAGGGATTCAGTAAAAAATCTGTTTAGGCTTACACTACCTGATTACTCACAGGTGTGTGCGTGTGTGTGTGTGTGTGTGTGTGTGGCAGGTTGCTCACCTGCGTGCTCACGTTCTTATTCACACCGGGGAGAAGCCATACCCGTGCCACACCTGCGGAACACGTTTCCGTCACCTGCAGACACTGAAGAGCCACCTTCGCATTCACACAGGGGAGAAGCCGTACAGCGTGAGTATAACACACACTTACACACACTCACACAGCAAAGCAAACAATTAAGTGAAAATAAATAAAATGTATGTCAACAATTGTAAAATCAGCTTGTGAAGTAGGCGTTGGTTTGTAAATGTCTCTGCCTCGCCCCACCTCTCTGTGGCAGTGCGAGAAATGTGATCTGCGCTTCCGTCACAAGAGCCAGCTGAGGCTGCACCTGAGGCAGAAGCACGGTGCCATCACCAACACCAAGATCCGCTACAAGGTTCTGGCGGACCCCTACCAGACCGGGCCAGCCATCCCGCAGGCCTGCTGAGCGAACCCATCTCACGTGGTCCATTCTTCCAAAGCTTTAGTGCAGTTTGCGGTATTGGGTTAGATTTTGGAGATGCATATGAAGGTAATGGCAGGATAGGAGTTATTAAGAACTTTGATTTTATGGTTGTTTAATATAAATAGGTGGAGCGCTGCATTCCTGGAAATCACACATATATCAAAACCTACAATAACCTTCCAGGAATGCCACTCTCCTGCACTAGACGTGCTGACTACTATTTTAGCTACTTGTTGTTGTTGTTTTTCCTATTTTATTATTTATTTGACTGGCCAGATGTTCTCTTCCATTCAGTAGCATAATATATGGATAAAAGACAGAAACACAGCAGCATGTCTCAGACAGGGGGACCATCCCATAATAAAGCTTTGCGGCTGATCGCAATGGTCTCGGAACTATAAATGGCATGGTACCCGGAACTCTCAGAGTAGAAGAACAGTGAGAATCAGATTCATCCCAGCTCATTACAAAGTAATAAGTCAGAGGAATGTTAGGGAGATGGTATGCGGGGAGGTGTGTTAGGAGATCAAATGGAGAACTGGAGAAGTAAATACAAGTAAGGTCTGGTTTAGCATGAAGAGTAAGATGTTTTCCAGGGAGGAGAGGAGAAATCTTCAGCTGTAGTCGATGGAAGGGAAGGAAAGTGTGTAATGAAAGAACGTGTAGGTTGTTTGAAAAGGAATATAAGAGCAGGTTTATAGTTATTGAATGCTAATGTAATTTCTCCAATGTGGAAGGGCTGGGGGCCATATAGATTGTGATGGCTATGATTTAAATGTAGTCAAACTATTTAACAGATTCCCTACTGTACCATTTTCTTTGTCTGATCTCCCTTTCTTTTTGAGTAAGAGAAGTCTAGAACAGTCATTTGCTCACTTGCATGCCAGTAGGCCACTGATCGTCGTGTTCTCATTCTTACTGAGTGTGAAATCGGCAGCCGCATCATGTTATCTTTTAGGTTACTTCTGCACTAACAAATATTTCGCTCTACTAATTTTATAAGGCCTGGAGCCTATTTATTTGAAATAAATAACCTTACTAAATATGAATTAGATGTATTAGAGGAGTTGCTTCTCAAAGGATCCAAAATTTTGTATTAGTGATATTTTTGATCAACGGAAAATATATTTTGTCAATGGTATGTGATAGACTAGGAGTCCAAGCAGGCCACGGACTCAGTCAAGGTAAATGTAAAGGTTAGTGGTAAGGATGAAGATATTCTTGACATTGTCAAATGTAATGCTCTTTTGCTGGACAAAGACAAGACCTATTTTATATAAATTAAACTTAAATTAATTTCTCTTAATTGGAGATACAGTGTCTGTGATCATTGTGTGTATGTGTTGCCTCTCTATTTGTACAGCAGTTGGCAGACACTTTTATACAGAGATACTTACATATATTGAGAACTGAACTCATAACCCCTGTTTCTAGAAGCTAGGTTAGCATGTGAGCTACAAGAACACTTCTTAAGTGCAAAATGCTGAAAAGACCAAAAACTCCCAAAGCAAGATAAAATTATAAATCACATCAACAACCTTCACTAATAAGGCGGTGAAACATGACAGAAGGAAACTGTTTTCATTAGTAGTAAGACTGAATGCTCCTTTATTTTTGATTTTTTATGCCACATCTGCTGAACGCTGTGTGTTTGAATGCCAACAAATAATACACTAGACTCTACTTTTCCTTTGCCACTAAAATATTTTGTTCGAGAAAGCTTGTTTCTCGAGCAATACAAATCCTGACTTGGAGCGCGCAAATACAACAGTAACTGCATCCTCGCTTTGAAACTATGACCTGTTTCACACATTCTCATGAGCTGCGCAAAATGTCTAGATCATTTCAGCGCCAATATCAAGTTAGAATTATGGCGTCATATCCGTGTCAAAAATCGCGAGCGCGGAAAATCACTTCGCGCGAGCAAAAATGCTGTCACGCGCGAGCAAAAACGCTCTCGCGCGCGAGGAGAGAGCTGCTCGCGCGAGCAAAAACGCTCTCGCGCGCGAAGAGAGCTTCATCGCGCGAGCAAAACTATTCTCGCGCGAGCAGAGAGAGTTGCTTGCGCGAGGAAAATTTGTCACACCCTTTCTGCTTGCTCTTAAGTTCCTGCTCGCGCAGCGGATCGTTTCATTTTTGACAGTCGTGGGAGGGACCCAGACAGGATTGGCTGCAGATGTTTTCGGATGTGAATTGTGATTGGCTGTCAGTAGGGTCTGTTTCATGTTTATTTTTTTCACAATATCAACGCATTTGGCAAGCTGGAAGCTCCCAATACTATGAACTATGGTAAAATAAATAACCAGCTAGCTAGCTAACCTAGCTAGCTAGTTATTTATAAGTCAGACGTTTGCATTGAATACATGGTTAGTTAGCTAGCTAGCTAAGTAGGCTATTGCTAGTACACAAAATAAAACTGCCTTTGCAATGCACTTGGCATGTAGCTAGCAAGCCTCCTTAGCTAGCTAGCTAACTAACCATGTATACCAATGCTAATGTCTGACTTATTTTAACATACACAAAGAAACATTTGTGGATGTGCTATTTGGCAAACAATATAACAAAATTAATTATATATTTTTTTCCCCACAAATGGATAAAAAGGTCTCTGGTCTGTAGATAAGGATGAGATGCATCAGAATGGTAGTATATCTGGCGTGCCTGGTGTCAGAATGGTGCATCTGGCGGGCCGAAGGAACAAGGAGGCCTTGGCCTAATGACCCTGGCATGGGAGGGGTGATGGGGTGATACCTCATCTCATGTGGGCCAACAATGAGACCTAACATGCTTAACTCATGTCACGGAAGTATTATGTAATCATGAGGCAAAGTAGTATAAGAACTATGGTCTGTGAGAGGGGGGGCAGCTCTCTCTTGCAGACGCCTGAATTGATCCATCTTTCTATTTTTCTGTCTTTTGTCTTTAATAAACTTTGTACTTTACTTTGATACCATACCCAACTGCTTTTGACTGTTGCTCACCATTAAGGTTCAAATGACAGTACATTATAGTACACATGTATATGTGTTATTTTACAACCGGGGCAGTGTATATCATCAACATCACATTATAAAGTTATTGAAGATATTCCAGTAGGCAGTGTGTCAGAGTCCACTTACAGTGACAGTGACATCAGCGAAGGGGAATATGTTTTGGAAGATTCTAGTTCTGAGTCAAGAAGTGAGACAAAGCGAAAAAAGAGTGAAGAACAAAACCAGGAAGGAACAAAGGCAGGTGTAAATAATTATCAAAGTAAACAGAATGTCAGAGGCAGGAATAGAATCTGGAGATGCAAGGATAATGATTACCAAGGGTTCCCACCTATGTTCATGGGGAATTTTGGAGGTGAAAGCGCAGGGTGAGGTACACATTGTGAGGTACACATTGAGTTATTCTCCAGTCTGTTTTGAGACTTCACTTATAGATGAGACTGTTTAGAGGTATTTCATACAAGGAAATAGGTGTGGAATAACCTGAATGTTTTCACGTCACGATTGCAGGTTCACACATGTATAGGCCCTATAGGCCTAAGCAGCCCACGAGGCTGTTTTGAGCAAATGTTTGACCTTTGATATGAATGTATGAAGTGTTTTTTTTTTTTTATCTCAGATGAGGCACTAAAGCCCCAAGAGAGCCATTCATTCATTATCCGTACCGCTTATTCCCGCTAGTCGGGGTCAAGGGGGGGGCTGGAGCCAATCCCAGCATCTCCAGGCGAAGGCAGGGTACACCATGGGCAGGTCGCCAGTCCACCACATGGCCAACACGCACACACACACACACATCTACGGGCAATCTAGAGTGACCAATCAACCTAACATGTATGTCTTTGGACTGTGGGAGGAAACCGGAGTACCGGAGAAAACCCACGCAGGCACAGGGAGAACATGCAAACTCCACACAGAGCAGCCCAGACCAAGAAGCGAACTCAGACCGCATTGCTGTGAGGCGACAGTGCTAACCAGCACACCACCATGCTGCCCCAAAGAGATCCAAACATGGCAAAATGTATTGGGTGGCAAAATGTATTGGCAAAAAATAATTCAAATCATAGAACTAAATCACATGCTGAGATTAGCTTTATGTGTCTGTGTTTGCGAGGTGTTTCATTTACGCAAATGCTTTTCAGTAGGTTCCAGTATTTGGCCAGTAGATGGAGGCAAAGTACTACCATACAGATATTACATCGATGAAATAAGACATTTTAGTGAAATAAAAGGTTCATTCCTGGTCAGGCAATATACTTTTTGTTATAAGATGTAATTACAAAGTTATTTGGCTCATTGGTCTGAATCATACAAGACATATTACTTTTTTGTATTCTGCATGACAGGATTGCAGCATTAGTTTTGATGATTTTAGAGGTTTTTGTGCCCCCTGACAGGTCAATTTGAGCCAAACTTGGCACACATCACAGGAACCTCAATCCATAACAACATTTCAAATTAGGAGTTGATCACTTACATGGTTTATGAGTTATAGCAATATAGGTCATATATGGCATGGCCTCAATGATATAATGAAAAAAATGGACCAACCTGAAATTCTAAAAATCCAACATTTTTTATTTTTTTGATAATTATTTACCAAGAGATTGGAACAACAAAGACATTGTATATAGAAACAAATCTTTATTTTACCCTCTATGGTTTTTTTCACAATATACTCTTGGTACAACAGTTATTTAACTCAAATGGCTCTCTATTGACATATCAAGAATTTACTCTTAATGAAATACAATGTTGCAATTTCTTTTGCTGAATTCTGCACTGTTATAAATGCTATCCCTGCATCCATTATTACCCATCGACCCAACCAATCTTGAAATAGGGAAAATTTGTTTCTCTACATCACCCAATAGTAATCATCATATACGCTCAGTTTCAGAAAGATGTTGTATCTACTCCATATGTAGTGGCCTATTGGAACAACATCTTTAACAACCTCGATTGGAAAGAAATCTGGACCTTGTCAGCAAAATATATCACACATAATAAAGTGAAAGAAGTATCTTTTAAAATAATTCAGTTTTCCCATCAAAAGTTTTTTTTTACAATGGTTTATAAAGGACATGGAAGCGAATTGCTCTTTCTGCAGAATTCACCCTGAGAACATTTCTCATTTATTTTGGTCTTGCCCCTTTTCTACCAAATTATGGGAAGATATCTGCAACAAGTCCAGTACCTGTACTGAACCACATTTAACCCTCTGCTTTGAGAATGTATTGTTTGGCTTCACTGGCTATCCATTTGTGGGGAAAAATATATATATAATTAATTTTGTTATATTGTTTGCCAAATAGCACATCCACAAATGTTTCTTTGTGTATGTTAAAATAAGTCAGACATTAGCATTGGTATACATGGTTAGTTAGCTAGCTAGCTAAGGAGGCTTGCTAGCTACATGCCAAGTGCATTGCAAAGGCAGTTTTATTTTGTGTACTAGCAATAGCCTACTTAGCTAGCTAGCTAACTAACCATGTATTCAATGCAAACGTCTGACTTATAAATAACTAGCTAGCTAGGTTAGCTAGCTAGCTGGTTATTTATTTTACCATAGTTCATAGTATTGGGCGCTTCCAGCTTGCCAAATGCATTGATATTGTGAAAAAATAAACATGAAACAGACCCTACTGACAGCCAATCACAATTCACATCCGGAAAACATCTGCAGCCAATCCTGTCTGGGTCCCTCCCACGACTGTCAAAAATGAAATGATCTGCTGCGCGAGCAGGAACTTAAGAGCAAGCAGAAAGGGTGTGACAAATTTTCTTCGCGCAAGCAACTCTCTCTGCTCGCGCGAGGAGTTTTGCTCAAGGCGATGAAGCTCTCTCTCCGCGCGAGGCGTTTTGCTCGCGCGAGCAGCTCTCTCCTCGCGCGAGAGCGATTTTGCTCGCGCGTGACAGCATTTTTGCTCGCGCGAAGTGATTTTCCGCGCTCGCGATTTTTGACACGGATATGACGCCATATAGAATATTCGGACAGCTAGCGTGAGCGGCGCGACGCTGCGTCACAGACGCGACTCTGCATCCGAAATTTAAATAATGTCATTAAGCGCCGCCTGGAACGCGTGAAAACAACCTATGAAAACCGTGAAGCAGATTTACAGCGGCAATGTGCGCGTTCTGGAGAGGGCGCGTACACGACATACACGTGTGCGATAATGACGGAAACAACAAGCAGGTGAAATTCGAAATATCTGGAATATCAAAAAAAAAGAAGCATGGAAGGTGACTGACGTTATTCAAAACGCGTCGTCTCATCGTAGAATAAGAAGGTATGATCGGGTAAGTAACTACGGGTACTTTTAACATAAAATACCTTAGATCAATTCACGTTATGCGCCGTGTTTAGTGTAGCGTTCCCTGGGGTTACTTAATTAATATGAATGGTTCCGTTTTAACAAACGCTTCGACAGGACAGCGAGACCGGCATTGGTGCTTCGACAATAATGGGCAATTATTGCATAGAATACCATAGTTTCTAAACGTATTTAGAAGGCTGACACCATAGTTGCAGGTAGCATATTTTGGTTTAATAACACGAACCGAACAGGCGAGCGCAAATATATTCACTATGAAAGGATGTCAAAATAAGAGTATGAAGGGTTTAACTATGTGCTCGGTTTACCTGATAATGTGGACGTATTACAGTGAAATTATTTACGGCTTTCTCAACTGTAAAAGAGAACAAACCCGTTCGTTGTTCGCCTTGGTACCTACTGTCATTAGCACCAAAAGCTGACTTTGTTCACTACGATTTCAGTGTGGTGTTGATGACAGGCAATTACGACACCACAGCTGCGCTCAGTGCAAGAACAGAACGTGTACCTACTGTCCATACTCGAGCCTTGAAACATTTGCTCTGCCCGGGCAATGACTTACAAGCAGTAATAATAATGATTGCGTTTGGGCAACGGTAGCATTACAAGTGTAAGCCATTTTATTCTATGGATTTGGACAGACAGAGACATGACAAGGTTGGATTTTCTACCTTATTACGCTCTTTAGAGCAGTCAGACTCTTGAACCTCAAGCCCATTCCGAAGCCTGGTCTCCATTGGCAAAATCGGTTCTGTTAAGGCACAATAAATTTGCTCGTTCGGAATCAAGAAGACTGACGCAAGATGTCGAGGGGCGGGGCCTTGCTGTCACTCATAAAGTTGTTAAAAATAAAGTAGTGAAAGCTGCTATACAAATGATAAACAAATAAATGAAGCACGTGCAATTTTGCACGTAACCATTGTCTTGTACTGACACTGACATTTACATCTATGGCATTTAGCAGACACTCTTATCCAGCAATCCCCCTGCACCAAAGATGCTAAGAGACTTCGTTCTTTGTCATCAGATGTACTCTAAAAGCAAGTCCTATAATAGGGGAGAAATGCAAACAAAGAATGTGAATCATGTTCTTATGCCATATGTCTACTTCTGCCTGCTATTCAGATATTCCAAGATATTCAAACCAGTGGAAATGTTGATCTGTTCTTGTAAGGTTCTTTAGTTATTTGGAACCAACAAAGCGATATAAAGAATTGTAAATCTTCACCAAGTATTCTCTTAGTAATGGATGAACGCTGTAGTGAATACTCTCTTTCAGGATATATTGAGGGGGTGTAAATCCAGTGGCCTGTGTGTAGGTATGGCCATGTTTTCGGTCCAGACATTACTTCTCCTGGTCAAGTGTGCTCATGGTGACTTGTAGCCATCACCCTGGCAACTGCAGAGCAACAAGGTAAAAAGTTAGAATTTGGAATGCGTCTTCCATAATAATTCTAATGCCAAGTACACTGTAAGATCAGACATTTAATCTTTTTGTTCAGCCTAACGTGGGCTTGCTTTAAAGTGTTTTAGGGGAAACCATGTGTGTGAGTGTGTGTTCGTGTGTGTGTGTGTGTGTCTGTGTGCGCGCATGCGTGCTTCTTCACGGCGCATCTATGTACCGCCTCTCTGAATGCTGCATTTACTGTGGAGTTTTCATAAACTGGAGAGTTTGGGTCTTTGAATAGGCTAGTACTGTTTTGTCATCTGTCCCTGCAAGGAATTTTTTTGTTTTTCTGGAATGTTTTCAGTTTATGCTCATTTTGGAATTATAATTGTTGGAACTGAAAACAAGTCACCTTCTCCTTATCCTTTAAAAAAAAAAAAAAGCGTTTTTTAAAAATCAAAGAAGACATGATGTAATTTTTTGTCCTTGGATCTATTTGTTAACCTGGCAACACTAGCAGGTATTTTCATGACTTGAAGTTAGATATCAGCTGTCCGAGGTGGACCTATGGTTTCAACTAATAGTTTAGCTGAAGGGGTTAGTGGAGCGAAGGTCACGCAAAGAACTGCAGCACTTCCCTCACGCTGTGTCAGCCAACTGTCATGAGAAGCTACGTGTCTCCGCTAACCTGGGTAGAGCACAGATGGTGTAACACAGAGAGTTCACTCCTGGGCAAAAGAATTTAACTATGTTTATATGACAAACATTGTAGACGTATTCATAAAACAGCAGTTTCCTAACCTTTCCAACAGTGTCCTGTTAACAGTTAGAGTTTTGGTGCCTTTGTAAGTTTTATTTAACACATGTAGCCCTTTGACGAGGGCTGTTTCCTTCATGGTCACGGGAGAAGAACCGAAAATAGACAGCCACTAGGAAGTGTATAATTCTGTCGCAGTGCTATACTGGATTATTGCCATATGAACTTTGGCAATCACTTGGGCTGCACTTGGCCTTATAAGTAAGACATTGTTTTTAATCTTGATTTGAATACATAAGGAACTGTAATATGGCTTGATATCTGACTTTACAGTAATCCCAAAGATTACACACTCCATCCGAATATTACAGATTTTTAATAACCTAATTTTTACCACTTATTCTTCATCCTCACAATTAATCGGCTGCTCCTGCACTCTCTCACTCTCCCCCTTGTCTCTGTTTTTCTCTGTCTCTGTTAAGTATTGATGGCTAAGCACCAGCAGCAAACGGAGAAGCAGCAGCTGCCTTCGCTGGCGGAGGAAGCCCCGGACGGGGGCTGGGGCTGGGTAGTGGTGGGGGTCCTCTTCACATCCTCCGCCCTGGTCTTTGGCCTCATCCGCAGCTTGGGGGTCTTCTTTGTGGAGTTTGTACAGTACTTTGGGGAGAGTGCACAGGCTGTTTCCTGGATAACCTCCATTGGAGTGGCCATGCAGCAGTTGCTCAGTGAGTACAGTCACATGTGCACACGTGCTTGTTGGCATGGATACTATACACAACTAATGCTCATATGCGACTATTTGCCATGTGAACTGTGTGTGTGTGTGTGTGTGTGTGCGTGTAGGCCCCGTAGGCACAGCTGCATGTAATGCATATGGAGCACGTCCTGTTGTGATGATGGGAGGCTTCCTGTCTGGACTGGGCCTCATTCTAGCTTCTCAGGCTGCAACACTCACACACCTGTATCTAACCATGGGAGTTATTTCAGGTTACTATTCATTCATTCATTAATTCATTCATTCATGCATTTATTTTGCTTCAAAATGTAAATTCATGAAGCTGGGGTTGTACGTAACTGCTTGCTGTAGAAAGGACAGTATCATAGAAACATATGAACTGTTCCTATACATTGCTAACTCAAAAAAAATGATCAGAATTCCTTCCATGTTTTGAGATGTTGCTGAAATGAGATGCAGTGAACATCTGCTTTTGTAACTGATACAAAAGTTAGAATAAAGTGGATTTGTTAGAATGTATTAGTGTTGTAAGCCATGTTCGATGTATAGTTGCAATATGAATTCAACCTGAATTCCAGGGTGGTCTCCTCTACAACACAACAGACTATCTTGTGTTCTTTCTCTAGGCACAGGCTGGGCTCTGGTGTTCACCCCTTCCATAGCCTCGGTCATGCAGTACTTCACCCGCCGACGCTCTCTCGCCATGGGCCTGGGCTTCACTGGTGTGGGCCTCTCCTCGTTCGCCTTCTCCCCGCTCTTCCAGTACCTGGTGGAGACCTACACCTGGCGTGGGGCCCTTCTCATCCTGGGGGGCCTCAGCCTCAATATGGTGGCTTGTGGTGCCCTTATTCGACCTCTCAGAGCCCCCAGAGGCATGGCTAAGGTAACAATATTGTTTGGAAATTATCTTTGTGGAAGTGTTGTTTTGAAAGTCAGGGGAATTTTAACACCAGCGTGCTTTTGGAAATCTGGGACTAGTGTAGGTAATTTCAATGTATTTTGTTTCAAGAGTTATTGGCACATCGTGTAGACAGATACACAAAAATAGCAGTCTGTATGCTGACTTAAAATTTCATATCAGCACTTGACTTATAACTTTGCCCCTTGTTCTAGTACTTGGTGTACACATGGAAATGGGGACTGAATAATAAGAATCCAGCATACAGCTATGAGCACAATTAATGTGACAGTATAACTTTGTAGAAACATAATCTTCAGAGATCAGGTTTGATTTCTTCACAGTGTGAAGAAATAACATTTACATTTAATACATGCTTGTCTTTATGAAAATAGGCCACGCATCGACATAAAGTGTATAAGTATAAGAACAAAACAGAATACAAGTGCTGCAAATCTGCACCACTGTTGGGCACAGTGTTTGTTTAGTACATTATACATTTTCACAAATAATACAGAAACGAGTCACTGATCAGGAGTAATGTAAATACTAAACATACATTTTAAATATAAATTTTAAGCAAAATTGTAATCCCTGATTTTGTTTCTCTCACTAGTCCCCTCTTCTCCTTTCCAAGGCTGAAGCCTCCAGCAGTCCCACTGGCTGCGTCTCTCTCGATTCCCGCACCTGTGAGTACTTCGAGCTGTCGCTGCTCTCACGGCGAGGATTCCTCACCTACAGCTTAGCCGTCACCTGCTTCAACGCGGGCTACTTCATCCCCTATGTCCACCTGGTGGCCCACAGCCGGCTCGTCGGCTTCACCGAGTACCAGGCCGCCTTTCTCATCTCTGCCACCGGCGTGACGGACATCGTGGGGCGCGTGGTGTCCGGCTGGGCCTCGGACCTGCGCCGCGTGCGCTTGCTCCACATGCTGGCCATCTGGACGGGCTTGTTGGGGCTTTTCCTGCTGCTGCTGCCGGCCTGCTCTCTGGGGCGCAACTACGGCGGCCTGCTGGTGGTCAGCCTGGCGTACGGATTCTGCGCCGGGGCCATGACGCCCCTGGTGTTTGCGGTGGTGCCGGAGATCGTGGGTATGGACCGCATGCTGGGGGCGCTGGGCCTGCTGCAGCTGATCGAGAGCACGGGGGGCCTTCTGGGAGCGCCGCTGTCTGGTAGGGAACGAATGCAGCGTCGGGCCTTGACGCAGCTGCTGAGTCAGACGGTTGTGAAAGTGGCCTCGTGCTGCGGCTGCTGGCCTTCACGTCCCCACATAACACATTAGACTTGGTCTGCTTCAGATCGGCTTGGCTGGTGGAGGTTAATAGCTTTAGGTGTCCATTACCGCGCTTAGAAGTAATCAGACTAAACATGAGATGATTCTCATCTTACTGAAGAGCAATTTGGGCACATTCAGAATTGCATCCTGGAGGTGATAACAATAACAAATTAAATTTCTATACTGGGATTTTTCCCCTAGCTCAAGTTTGATTGTTAATAAATAATGGACAGCATGTTGAACACACAAATGACAAGAGGGAAGATGAGTATCCCAGCAGGCATTGCAAACAGAGAACTGTGTGCTGTGCTGGGTATTGTAGTCATTGCAGCGCTGCTGTGTTTTTTATCTCCTCTTAGGCTGGTTGAAGGACCTCACAGGATCTTACACAGGCTCTTTTGTGGTAGCTGGTGGGTTCCTCATCTTGGGCACCGTGATAATGGCGACACTTCCCCGTTTCTGGTCCTGCACCAACCCCCCACCTCCGTCACCAAAGAAGAACGTCAAAAATGAGTGCAAAGAAGACGGGTTACTCAAACCGCCTTTATCCTCAGACTCTGACCAGGAGAAATCCCAGTCCATAGAGGACATGTCTTACTCAGGCACAGATTTAGAAAAAAACACGCATCAGAATCATTCAACAGAACCAGTAACAGAAGTGGGTCAGACACCACATTCTGCAGATAGGACAGAAGGCGAGGTTGCGTGCTGATTGGCTGCAAGAGAGGTATTCATTTGACACAGTGAACACAGTGAACACAGTGTCCGACATTAATTTTTGTTTGCTTTTGTAAGAAATATTTATATTGTTGGCCAGATCTTGGAGAGTGGTCATCACAATGCCAAGCGTATCATGCTTCATGAAACTGAACCATTAATCAAAGTAAGCCCTTTGATTTCAAGAATTCTAAAGAATGGACTAGATTCATACACTGTTAACTGTAGTGGAAAATAACTACTTTGTCAGATGTGGGGTCTGATCTTTCAACTTTGTATTGGAACTAAAGGGTGAATTAGACTGTTTTGAAGCATAAATGTCTCTAAAGGCGACTATAGTGACACTAAACAGACAACACTGGCTTGTGTTTCATCAGTTTCTTGTTTTCAGAAATGCAGACAGTGCAAAATATTGTCCTAACATTATGCCCTGTGGGATATTTGGCTGTGTCTCTAACAATAAACCAAGCATTTGACAGATATCATCATGAAACCATTTTAAATGGTATGGGGTACTCTAAGAAATGATGACTGGTTCCCAGTGAAAGTGCTAGGGGATGAAAATGGTAAAACTATGCCGCAAGATGCATTGGATTTATGGGAATATTCGGCACGTTGTTGTACTAAACGTAAATTCTTTAGAGTACATTTAACTGTAGAATGACATAACATGAAAGTTTATTTAAGAAGCAAAACTAATTGATTAAATAATTTGTCAATTGCTTCAAACAACAATAATTGATAGCATTTAGGAACAGGAACGTTTAATTAAATGGCAAAAATGAAAATGAAAGGTTTGTCACGTGAGATTAATTCTGTTTTTACTTAGTCGGAATTTGATGGCAAAGAAAGTTGACCTTGTAGCCTTTGGTATTAGAGCAGAGGCATTTTCAGGTTACACACAAAAGCATAGTTCTCGTGATCTTGTAACTTGCTTTTACTATAGTTGTAAACCTCTGGACTGTCGGTCTAATATCTGCACAATGACGACATGCCCTTTAAAACGTGCTAGATGCATGTTGGGCACTATTTAAGTCATCTGTGTTCAAAGCTGTGTTGTTTAGTTATTTATTTACAGTGTTGTGGACACTTGGGGGGGGGTGGTGGGGGATGGTAGTGAAGATGGTATTTTAAATTTGATCTGACTCTGTTCACAAATCAAAGGTACTTTCTCCAGTTTGGGTTAAACTTTAACTCGTAACATTGCGTTTCTCCATTGATATAGTTAGATATCTGTGTGATGAGACTGCCACTGTGGCACTCTTAACCCACATGTCTGAAACCATGAGGGCCTCTATAATGTGCTTAACCCAGATTTCTGAAACCATTACGGCCTCTATAATGTACTTAACCCACATGTCTCAAGCCACGAGGGCCTCTATAATGTACTTAACTCAGATGCCTCAAGCCGTGAGGGCCTCTATAATGTACTTAACCCACATGTCTCAAGCCATGAGGGCCTCTATAATGTACTTAACCCACATGTCTCAAGCCATGAGGGCTATAACGTACTTACATTTTGGACTATGTTAAACTGAGCTGGTTACATTTAGTCACTTTACCAATCTTGGTAAACAATTGTTGATCATGTTTATTTAGGAAAAGTGTCTATAATTAGAAATTAGGTACGTTAATCGAAGGCCCATGGTTGGGTTGCTCAGTGATTTGGTTACATAGTCCATTTGAACTTGTACATCTGTATCCAGTCAGGTATGTTGGGGGCATTTTGTTTCACCAGCAGGACTCTCCCTTGAGTTCTCTGTGCACCATGTTTGCATTATCATATCAGACATTATGTTCTGAATGTCTCATCAGACATTTGCAAATATCTGTGTGTAGAACTGTTTATTTTATGATGGCCAATCTCAAAGCACAATGCTAAAAGGGCCATGTGGGTCCTGGCTAGCGGTCCTAGCGCTCTTGCTTACTGCATTGTGCTACATCATTCCAGTTCATGTCATTCCTCACAGATTGCCTTATCACTGTAAAGGCTCAGATTTCCTTTGGCTTGTGTGCAGCTCAGTGTGCTTGTAGAGTTCTCCAAACAGAGAGTGAGGTAATCTTAAGGCCCCACATTGGCTGTTATGTATATAGAACAGTGCATAAGGAGATCCAGGATACATGATGTTGTCTATTCTGATTTAAACCTAAAGAGCCGACGTCAGCTGTTCTAAATCAGACACGTGTCACTGGCACATTTATATTATTGAGTCATTGGAGGGTTCTCCTTGGGTCACCTCGCTATCTCTGGGCTTGTGCATGAAGACCAGTTCATTAGTCAGAAGACCTTGAGGAGTAGAGAAATCCATAAGCAACCAGGCATGAGTTATGCAGTTTCCTTACGTCTCCCGTTTTGCTGCGAGTTATGGCCTTAAGCATAATGAGCCTTAATCTCCCTTAGTGCCAACCCTCACACCCACATGAGAGAGTTTAAACCACACACAGACACTGCCATTTCTGGCCTCAGAGGCGGGAGCCGATGCTGTGGTCGATGCTTCCTTGGACTGCTGGTTTGTGTTGGGGTAATGTGACCTGCTGCTGATTGGTTCCTGGACTGAATACAGGACTGACCTCTCTGTAAACGCAACAATAAACTGGAGACTAACATAAAGGGGCAGACATTCTGCGCTGGACTGCATATTGTGATATTACGGTGATTACTGCTGATAAGTGCTGATGGATTACCGCACATGGCTGTAAGGTTAATGAGCTAGTGAATGAAAGCCAGCGGATCCAAAAGTGGTCCTGTGTTCCTATTGTTTTAACAAAAAATAAGGGACCATGTTGAATGGTTGGAAGCAGCCATCATTTTTCTGTCCCTCTTAATGACATCATGTGCCTGTGGTTCTGAGCCTTTTCTCATAGTTTTCTTCATGTTGATTTTTCCAGGTTAATGATTACGCACAAGTGATTTGTTTACTGTGTTTAATTCTGGGTTGTTGTTTTTTATCCACTAGCAAAGGTGTAATAGTTTGTGGATTTAATAAAAGAGTATATTTCATGAATGAACTATTTCTGTGTATGCTTATATGCATGTGAAATCAACTATATTAAAGACAGTCAATTTATGACCAGAGTACAATCACATATCATATAATTATGTAAAGAGATATAACCACTACACCATTATGTGGAAAACACTTAAAAATAATACATAAAGCTTTTATCTCACTAGGCACTGATAGTGCTATTTAAATTTAAGTTACATTCAATAAAAAAGATGCAAAGCCAGCTGGTACTGTGTGCTGTTCTGTAACACAAACATGCAGCCCTGAGGCTCCTGTACGCTGAGCCTCTGGTAATGATGTAAAATGTTTAAAAATATTCCAATTGTTTTCAGTCAAATAAAGACAGGCCCAGTCCCACTCCATTTTTTTTTTCAAACTTGTCTAACAAGCCAATGACAGGTGTGATTCAGAGGTCACATGTTACTTGTTTTTACATGTGTTCAAGTGTGTTTAAATAACAAAGTCAAAAGGATGGACAGTACGTTAAGGATGTGAAAATCTTTAGGTAGCAAGTCACAGAGTTCGAGGAAGACATGTTTTAGCAAGCGGTTTAATTTTGCTATGGCTTCCCAGGAAAGATGGGACATGGGTACATCTTTCACTGCCTTGCAGTAATGCAGATGAAACTTGATATCTACGCAGCATTAAAAACCCACAATGGAAGCGTAATTTTACTCACGATAAGGAAATAAAACATTTAAGAAAATCCATCCATTACCACCCATCTAATGTGAGATGTGAACATAACACCGTGTTTCATAAGATGGAATAAAAGCACTCTGCCCCAAAATAAAATGTTTACAATAAAAATTCACTTCAGTCCTTGTTTTTGAATATCACAGGAATTCATTTTCAGTATTCCTGTATTAAAAAAATAACAACGAGAGAGCCTGGCCAGTGTGATCTGAGAGGAGTGCCAGCAGTGTCAGTGAGGCTGAAGAGAACACTGCCGACAGCAGGGCGGTCTGACAAGCCTTATGCCCACTAACACTGCTAAACAGGCGTCTCACCTAAGAACACAACAAACTATTCGAAACAATAGGGACTCAGAAAGAAGACATGAACGTGCTAGGTCATATCTCCTTGTGTGCTTGGGTACGTGCGCGCGCGAGAGTGAGACACAGAGAGAAAACGAGAATGAAAATGACAAAAATGTGCGCAGCAGTGCCACCTCGTGGTTATGGGATTTTAATGTCAGCGCTGCGGCGTTTCAGCTTCTCAGGGTTGTGGGAGGCCATTTGAGAGAAGTCCCTAAAAATGTCATGATAGGTCTCATCACCTGCAGAGGGAGGAGGAAAAAAAGCGGGTGGGGGTGGGGGGAAGAAACGAGATTCCATTTAGCATTAACTAATTAGCATGCAATTTCCACTAACTAACATTGATGATGTTTGCCTCAGTTCAAGGTAATTGAAGCAGTATAAGGTAAGTAGCCTACATGCTAAAACAATGTGTTAGTACATTTCAACCATCAAATACACACAACTCTGTAACATGCATCCCTTCTCCTTTTGTAAATCCAATCCCTTGTAAAACATAAAACAAATGTACACAGTAACACAAAGACACACACACACACACACACACACGCATGCAGACACAATATACTGATTATACTGATGACTGATTTGTTCTCAGGCTTTCAGAGCTCAGAGCAATAGTGTGTTAGAATTTGCCATAAAGATAAATAGAGAGGTAATTTAGCCTCAGTATAAAGGCAGATTAAAGGTTTAAAAAGGTCAGAATAAAAGCGCATATCTTGTGTTTTCAGAGGTCAGTTTTCTGAGAATAATGTTAGAAATGCTTTAAAACGAGAGTTTCCCTATTAACACAGTTATGTTAATTTTCCTTCTCCCTTCTGGCATTACGGGAGGACCAGAGGCATTATGGGAGTGATGGGGAATGTCCAGACTGTGTTTCTTTTCAAGATAAAAGTGTTAATGTTAGTAGAAGATAAAGAAAATGATGCCAAAGCTTGGCAGCTTGCCAGATCGATTACCTGTGGCACGCCGCAAAGACGACACACACTGCAAGCAGTGGACACTTGGCCGTCCATCTCAGGACACACACACACACAATGTGCGACAAACACACATACACAGAGACACTGACATAAGGACAAGCTGCTGTTGCAAAACATCTCGTTGCATAACTGCTAATATCTGGCGCTAGTAAGTAAATAGGAATAGGACAAGTGGCACTCCAAAACAAGGAAAAACATTTCAATTAAAATCAACAAGTTTAAAAGGTCTTTAAGTGACTCTGAAATTTGGAGAAAGTACGCAATTATCCATTTGGTAAAAAAAAAAAAAAAATAGCGCCAAATATTTAAGCACAAATGACAAATAAGCAAAGGCCAGAGCACAAAGCCTGAACCATCAGCCCTGTCCAGCAGACGTCCAGCACAATGTTTCTAGCTCTGTGTTTCCGAAAATTACATTTCCCATCGTAATATTTCCACTGGTGATAGAGTAACCAAAAGCCATCTTCTGTTGGCATATAAACCTTTTTTGTTTACATGAAATACAAAGAATGTACATGAACATGACTCTATACATTAACTATTTACATATGTACACAGGATTATGATCATATAAATATTCTTAATTTGCAGTAGCTTCCTACATGGCTGGATAATGATTTCTACAATCTTGTTATGTTTTGTTGCTTATTCTGATCTTTGGTGTTTAACAGAGATGAATAGAAACATATGTTTTATTTTTAACCTTGTCTCTTTTGTGGAGTTTAAGAAGAGGTTTGCCACATGCCACATGTTCACTAAAGCAGTGTTTCTCCATCCAGGCCCCAGGATCCACCATGTGGTACATGTTTTCGCTCTCTCTAGCTCTCAATAGCACCTGACCAGTCCAAAACACTAAATACCTGGTACAAAGAACTCAGAACCAAGTTAGATCAAAACCATGGACCGTTTGGTGGGATCCACAGACTGGGTAAACACTGCACTAAACACTGCACTAAACAACAGAATTTTATATACAGCAGAACAATAATTTCCATTTCCAACTAACTGCTTGTGTTGTGCTAAAATATCCAATCTGTCCCTCCTAACCAAAGTTCGTGGCTGCTCAGTGCCTAAGGTGGTTCTTAAATGCCTGAAAGCTTTTCTTTGTCTGTCCAATCAGGTCCCCGGATCCACCCCCCCCAGCACAACCCAGCCCTTCTGAGTGACCTGATTGGGCAAAGCCATCCATCTCCCGCATCTCCTTGTTCATCTTGGCTATTCGGAGCCTGTGAAGAAAAAAGGCATGGCATACTCACTGATCAGTCTCACAGTCAACAGCCCCTGCCTATCCTTGGAATAGCATGGACTAAAAAACCTCCTTTACCACTGTTTATGTTATAAGGCAAGAGTGAAATATTATATCTTTATTACGTCTTTGCAATTTCTGAAATGTCACATTCTCTTTTTGTTCTCCTTTCTGATCTTTGTGCTGTTCATTAACCCCCCCCCACACTCACAGAGTAACGATGTCAGCATTGGCGCTGTCTACAGCTATGGTGATGGGGTCCTTCTTGTTGATGTCTTTTGCATTATAGTCAGCTCCTCTCTTTAGAAACAGGCACACCAACCTGTTTGGTGTTAACACACACAGACACAGTTGTCAATTAGGAAGAACTGTGCATACAGCAGCTCCATTACATGTTGCTTAGTTTGACAGTGGCTGTGGTGCTGCTTGCGTGTTGATGTGCAGGTGGGTACCCCGTATGTCCCAGTATTGTAGCGTGGTGTAAAGGTCCTCTTCCATCAGAGTCGGCCTGGTTGACGTTAGCGCCGTTCTGCAGCAGGAACTCGCACGCTGCCAGAGAATTCTGCACAGAGAGACACATTAAGGACCCTCACTTTCATATGATAAAAAATATGACATGCATGCGTATGCACACACACACACGCGCGCTCTCAGTAACTCATCTATAGACATAAGCACTGTCTATAGTACACTACATATTTTCACACAAATGTCAGTGCTACTTCCTGTTGCAACACATTTACAAATTCTGCTTATATGAGTCTTTCCACTGTCTACACTCAAACCCATGTAGAAACACATACTCAAGAGACTTATTCAAACCCATATTCAAAAGACTTACAAACCCATACTCAAGAGACTTGAGTACACATGCTAAGCCCCTATGCTGCCTACACACTCACCACTGCAGCTGCCTGGATGAGGGGCGTTTTGTTGTCTTCAGATGCATTGACCCAGTTGACATCAGCTCCGTGCGCCAACGCGTCGGCCATGACTGGAAAGTGCTGCAGTGTTGCAGACCTGTAGAGCAGAGCGCCAGGATGAAGGCCACTCAAATCCTCCTCTTCCTCATCTGCAGAGAAACGGGTTGGCGGTGAGTGGTCGTTTGCATCAGGGCCTCTGCACGACCTCTCATTACTGTGTCCTTCAGCGAGAGTGCAAACATGAGTACTGCACAGGACAGCAAAACCCATCACTGCCATTTAAGTTACACTCTTAATCCCACTTAACGTGCAGGTTTATTCTCCTATTCTGTCACACAGCAGCAGAAACATTACCATAACTCGCCTGTCTATAAGGGACAACGTCTGTCGTGTTTGGTCAGTGTGTCAGTTCAGGAATTCTAAGCAAAAACTCAACATTTGACCAAATTATTACCTTACCTACTGGATATTTCACTTTTAATGTGGAGACACATTTACAAATAGTTTTCTACACAATTTATCAAGCAATTGTGATTGTATAAATATAGAGTATTTCTCTGTGTCGTGTGTTTGTGCATGTGTGTGTATGTAACCTTTGGGAGGGGCAGTAGTGGTCTTCATTATTTCACTTGGGGTAAGTCCTGCAGAAGACATCACATGACAGTAATTAGTAATCTAGCACCAGTCAGCCTTTACCTCAAGTGCCACCATACAAACAGACTGCAGAACGCGTGTCTGTGTCTGCTTCCTACACGAACAGGGTGCATGTGACAGATAATACATATGCACGCAGTACCTCTAATCAAAATCTAATGCACCTGCATATGCATATTTACTTGTTGCGTCAGTGTGTGTGTGTGTGTGTGAGAGTGTGACCTGTGAGGCGTGGCAGGGTGGCTCTGTTGGGTTTGGGTTTGAGAGCGGGGCGCGTGGCCTGTTTTTCTTGCGTGGTTGCTCGGTTACGGCGTGCGCTGGAGCGGCGTAGGGGCGGAGCGCGTCCCGTTTCCGGGAGTTTGTGGATGAATTTTTTCTCCACGTATTTCGAGCGGATCCATGACTCCTTATCCTGCCTAAAAAAAAGAACAATGATCTTTGTAATCCATCGTCCCAGAGCACAAACCTATGGAGCAGCTGTGAAGCCAACAGCGGCAGTACCGGCTGTAAAACAACAGCAGTAACGAGTGTAGATCTAACAGCAGCTGTTACTGCACCAAAAACCAACACCAACAACTGCTGTGCACCCTACAACAGCACTAACTGCTGTGCACCCTACAACAGCACTAACTGCTGTGCACCCTACAACAGCACTAACTGCTGTGCACCCTACAACAGCACTAACTGCTGTGCACCCTACAACAGCACTAACTGCTGTGCACCAGCACTACAACAGCACTAACTGCTGTGCACCCTACAACAGCACTAACTGCTGTGCACCCTACAACAACTAACTGCACTAACTGCTGTGCACCCTACAACAGCACTAACTGCTGTGCA
>JAGXOD010000019.1:1972500-2105000 GCA_020368025.1 Brachyhypopomus occidentalis | reverse complement strand
GCATTCTATTTGTAATTTTCATTCGTTTTTCACAATAAAGCAAACTACAAGCATTCACACACACAAACACTCACTTGGAGGGAGAGACGACCTCAAAGCAGAAGCGTCTCTCCTGTTCGGTGCACAGTTTCACTGTGCACAGGCGCAAGTCCTCCACCACCACTGTAGGCTGCTCCTGGTAAATAAACGTGTGTGAGTGAGTGACTGTGCATATCTGGCTGAAGACTAAACCTTGAGGAAGCACAAGTTCTTTTTACTTTGAATTTCTTTTGGTAGACCAACTGGTTCTTCTGAATGGAAAACCAGCGTCTGCAACAAAGCGCATAGCCATACATGAGTGAACGCGTACACACACACACACACACACACTAGAATTGACAAATGCAGAACCCTGTAACCCTCAACCACACATTTGAACCACCATAACATATTTCATAATGACAACAACATTTTTGGAAAAAGCAAATGCAGAGATGCAAGATGAGAGGCTGACGCAAATTGGCCTAATTCACTGTTACAAGCACTGGGAGGTAGATGGAGGTGGAGAAGGAAGATGGAGGTGGAGAAGGTAGATGAGGGTGGAGAAGGTAGATGGGGGTGGGGAAGGCTGCGCTCATGGAAAGGACAGGGCTGGCTGCTACCTGCTCCATGTTTTGAAGGCGTTGCTTGCTCTCTTGTAGAGGTATCCCTCCATGGCTATGCCATTGGCCGAATCGGGGTTAAAATCCATGATTGAGTCGTCATAAGACATGTCCTGATAACAGCACCACAGATGTGTTAGCAACACATACGTACTGCTCTAATAGACACGGCCTGGTGTGTGTGAGTGTGTGTGTGTGTGTGTGAGTGTGTGTGTTTGTAGGATCACCTTTTTCTTGATGGCAGCATGTCTCTGTTCCATGTCCCTTTTCTCTCTTGCAGAGTTCAGAACTAGTTGTGTGTGCTGGAGTGAGATATGGGGGAGGGAGACCATTCAAAATCCTTTTTACTGGGCCTTAGGCCACACATGAACCACCAAGACGCATTTTTACAGCCTCACGCTATAGTCCCAAAACGAAAGAAAATATGTGTTCTGAGAGAGGGAGAGTGGGGAGCAATATGGCATTCTTTAAATCCATCTGGATGGTTATTAAAGCATTTTAGACGCGAGAATGAAAATGGTGGTTAACACAAGTGAAGCCTTGCCTCTACATCCTCAACCTCATTCCTTAAAGTGAAATGCTGACCCCTTTTGCTGTCCAGATCAAAGGTCAACAGGTTTATTAGTCTAAATTTACTCTCCTCTTTCTAAGAACCCCAACTGAGCTCTAACCCTTTTTAGCATTCTACAGGGTTTTTTCTTTTTTCCAGTTTCCTTTCATTTTCTACCTTTCTTCTAGTTTACGTTTTTCAAACCCCTTCTCAAAGAAGAGGCATGTTTATATAATCCTTTTACTTAGCCTGTCACCATTTCCTGTGTAGGCAGGAAGTTTTGTGGCTTTCACAGGCCAGTGGAAGGTGACTGTGTTTCCTGCTTCAAACGGCTCACATACTAGATAACCAAAAGAACAGACCTGAACAGGCCTCTGAACGCACCATAATGGCAGTGTCTTTTGCCCTTGAGCAAAGACATGCACAGAATCTTCCTTAGAATCTCACAGAGATGTAATGCCTTCTTTAATTATATATAATCAAAGATGCTAATATTTTTACCTATATATTCTAACTAAATTAAATATAATACAATTTCATACAGCTTTGTTCAAATGTATTTTCATGTGAAAATGCCAACCAGTGATTTATATGAAATGCATGCATAAAAACCCGCACAATTGAAAGGGTGTGCGATTTGCACTGCTTCCTGTTTCTGCTTTAAGGCTGCTGACTTCCTGGAGTGATAGCTGCTCAGGGTCTGTCCTTTTGACTTTACATTCCTTATAAATGTGATAGCAAAAAGCAGGGAAGATTCTAGAATCGCCTTCATCTCGTCCTTTAGGTTAATAAATGAAATAAAATCTGTATTTAGGTAAACACTCAAATCAACACTGTAATACGTCCCTTTATTCTACCCTCTCAGGCTGTCCATCTGTCTGTCTGCCTGCCTGTCTGTCCGACTGACTGACCTCATCACTGAGTTGCTTGCGGTACTCCTCGAGTTCTGTAAGGGACTGGTGGCCCTCCTGGAAGAAAAGAGCTTGGGCCTCCATGAGAGAGAGCACCTGTTACACACACACACACACACAAGAAACAAGATGTCAATCATCTTATTTTTGGCCCAATAAAGTTCCTGTTTAGGAATCAGTGATCATACACACATACCGCCATCAGTATTTCAGTCTTCTTCTTGGATTCAGTGACGTTGATCTGATTTGGAGACAGAGAAAGAGAAAGAAAGAGAGAGAGACACACACACAGAGAAGGAGAGAGGGGGACATAATGAAAAAGAATGCTCCTGACACTTTTTTGTTGTTGTTGTTGCAATCTTGTGGCCAGAGGCAGCTTCTGCCCGCACTACCTGCGGTCTGGTCTACCCTGAGGCCTGGATAACAACACGAGCCGTAGCAGAGCTCCTACGGGCCATTGTCTACCAACTCGCCCCAGGGGCTGTAATGACCACAGAGCTCACAATGCCTTCTCACTGGGCTGCCCAGCCAGCTCTCAAGCAAAGGTCTGGTGCGTGAGGGGGTGGGGGGATGGGGGGAAACACATCCACCCTCCGACTTTCACTTTTTGAGTATGCGTGTGTGCTTATGTGCACACCTCCAGGACGTAGTCCAGCGCGCCTGATCTGAAGGCTCTGCGGGCGGAGACGAGGGCTTGACTGGCCTCCTCCACCTCGTGCTGCTTCCCTCGTGGAGCCTGAGCGTTCCTCCCCAACGCCGCCTCCAGAGTCTCGCTGTTGCGCTCAAACTCCTTACGCACATCCTTAAAATGCTTGACATCTCTGACAAATGCACATGGACAGACAGAGAGAGAGAGAGAGAGAGAGGGGAGAAAAATGAAGGATAATACAATGCACATTTGTGTTATCCATTTGTATATTTTAAATGGTGGTTCACTAGCAACCAAACATCTGAGTCATTGCCTGCTAATTCCACAGCATGCACTTATGAATCATCACAATGAATCAAAACCATTGCACAGGGGAGGCGGCTCCAGATCAGCCTTCTGTATGTAAAATCAATGGGAACTTACTCCTTCACAAAACCCTGAAGCTTCAGTTTCACTGACTTCTGTGTGGATTCAATAAGTTCCTGCCAGGAAGAACCGATGAAAGAGGGGAGAGAAAAGGTTGAGTGGTTACTATGGAGACAGGGTGGCATAGTTTTATGGTTACCATCAGCAACAGTGAAATGGGCACAATGTGAGTGTCTGGCCGTACCTCCTGGGCACCGAGGATGATGGACAGCTTCTTGGAGAATTTCTCCAAACAGTCCTGCAGGTGTGATCGGACAAGAACCTTGTTAAAGACTTCTACCGCCGTCACCCACGACAGCTTCATTACAATATGTTCCACACAGAGGAGGAGGATCCTTAACCTTATAGACCTTGTTAAAATCACATCCACATGGACAAACATTCCTCTGGTGTGGATGGCATTATATAACGGGGCTTCGCCTGCATGCAGTAAGTAACATGTGGTTGTGACACAGTCACAAGTTCCTCCTCATAATCATAATATAATCATAATCATGTGAATGATTGTATCCTGCCATTCCACTGGGCAAGACTATGTGGTTGAGCTTCAGTTGGCCTCAATGAACCCAAGCTGCCCTGAGTAAGGGTCTGAGGGCCTGAATCAGGGCCACATGCTAAACTGGCTATGTCAACCATGAATGAAAGAAGAAGGCACTGAATCCGCCTTTTCTTCATTTCTGTTCTGTTTTCCAAAACGGAAAAGGTGGATTCCATGCACTGTGATTTTTCTGATCCAAGATCAGTTGCTGCGAAGCCAGCAAGGGTAAGAGCAAGGTCACTCACCCCCATAGTCCTGTCCTCAGAGCAGAAGTGTCCCAGTTCCCTGAGCCCATTCACGAAGCTCTTACTGCTCAGACAGTATGCCCTCCCTGCTTCCAGCATGGAGTTACACTGCTTCACAAGCTGTGCAGAGAGAGAGAGGGAGAGAGAGAGAGAGAGACAGGCACACCCCCCACAGAGGTAAACATGGACATACAGACAGTACAAAGACGAACAGAAATCCAGACCTCCTTTGTTAGTACAACAGCCCAAACGAGAAGTTCGATGGAGTCTTTACTGTGGACTGTTGATGGGAAATTCAGCAGGCATGGTTAAAACCTATTGAATTAATAATTCCTCTTTCTAGTTCCTGCAAACAACGTGAATACTACCTCTCTTCACTAAACAGTCCCAGAGACATTGCTTGGAGAGGAACAGAAGGGAAAGAGTAGCACTTCTTCTGACATTTGGAGTTCATTATAAGCGCACAGTGGAGTGTGTTTTTCATTTATAATGTTTTCATGAAATACCAGGAGAAAGCAGTCACTGGTTGTTTGTGTGTATGTTGCTCGCCCTCTGCTTTGTCTCTCACCTTTTCAAGACGTGTCTCAAGTTCACTCACATTCCCCTCCACCACCTCAATGGCCGCCCTGAAAAAAACAACAACACAGTGAGCTCAAGCCATAGTTCTTACAACGTTCTCTCTCTCTTTCTCCCTCTCTCTCAAATTTAAATCGCTTTAATGGCATGAATTACAATTAAGAACTGCAGCCAAAGTGCTTAACAAAATTATATACGACTGCATTGAGGGGGAAAAAAGTTGAGAATGAGAACAACAACAAACAAAAGAAAAAATATATAATAAAGTTTAGTATACACACCTATTGTAGATTCTCTCTCACACCCACCTCTCTCACACACACACACCCATCTCACACCCACACTCACACCCATCTTTGTGCATGTATTTGTATGTGTACGTGTGGGTGAATATCCATCATGTACACACACAAACAAACTCAAAATCACAATGTGCTGTGACTTTCACTAGTTCTCTCACCCTGATACACAGGACAAAGCCGGGAGAGTGAGATTTTATTCTGTTTTCAATGCAAAGTGATGGACTTGTAGACAGAAAAGAAGAAGGAAAAAGAAGAAAGCTGAAGGAAAATCTGAAATAGCTCTGCAATGAGAACACTGTCATTAGTGTAAAACGACCCAGCTATTGCAATATCCCAACATAATAATTATTCAATTTAAATGTTCTGTGCTGCCGATCTAGCGTGGTTTGTCTGTTCTGCAAATGTGAGTTTGACTGAAACAGTCTTTAAGTTTCCGTAGTGATCGTCTTCTGACAGCACACTTCCTGTCTCATGTTTATCATGTTGGTATCGCCTCACTTCCTGACCCCCCTCCCCAGTCATCACCTAGCAACGGGAGGCAGCAGCTTAGAGTTAACTTAGCCTGGACTGTGTTTATGTCAGAGACCACTTTCCCTCTTTCAATCACATGTCCAATTGTTTCATTGTGGCTGTTTGTATAGCTATAAATGTTTGAGTGGCTGTTGAATGGGAAATGGGATTGCAAGGTGTACATATCTAACATTACACAGGTGAGTAGAGAAACAGAGAATGTGTGCATTTGGGTATGTGTATTTGTGGCTGCCTAACTCTGGCCTACTTCTGTAACCCACTCAAGCATCACATACACACACACACACACACACAGTCGAATCTGCTACTGAAAGGACTTGGGACTTTACATTTTAAAACGTTTTTAGTCCACGAATCAAAAGGGGAGTTCTTGTTTGCAAGAACAAAATTCAGTGTCTTTAACAGCATTAAAGCTACAACCAACAACCAACGTAATAAGTACAATCTGAAAGCATTACATTTAAACATCCTAGGTACGATGGCTAAAAGGGCATCATTTTTGCGATCTTGTAAAATATAGGCTACGGTAAAAAAAAATTGCTCATATCAAAATTTTGGTTACCAGTTAAAATGCTGCACAACACATTTTCCTTGAATTCCTTACAAAAAAAACCAACATTTAAGCAAAACGCCAAGCGTGCATGTTGAATGTGTTTTCTCCCTTCTCTGTCACTGGTGAGGATTCCCTGTATGAGTCATGTGAATCCCGTTCATTCCACTCATTCACCTTAAACAGACGCATTCTTTCCAGCGCCGGCGAGACGCCTCAGCACAACCTGCGCATGAACTGTAATTCTTTCGCGACAAGTTAACGTCAGTCTTTCCAATTGTTGTAGCCTACTATTACTTTTGCCCTCTCCGATTATCTGCTAAAAAAGCTTTCGTCATCGTCAGACAGAAAAGTAACAAAAATCTAGGCGTATTGTTAGTGTTGTTACTAGTTCTCGACCAGCTAAACGTGAATAAAATGCCATTTTACTTATTAATTAAGATTTTAATCGCGGTTTAAGAGTGGCTTACCTGAACCTGGGGGAGTCTTTTAGGCACTCTTCGAAGTCTAGTTTAACTGTCATCTTGACATTTGAAACATGCAATTTATACAAATAATCCTGCTCCTTCTTGAGTCATTAGGGGTCCAAACTTGAGTTCTGACGATTCGTCTATGACGTTTTGTGTCCCACGCCAAGTATTAAATGGTGTCCAAAAATGTTGTCATTATTAGTTTTCACAGTAAATAAGACAATGTTCTCGTTTTGTTCCTATAAAGTAGTCCTTTGTGAGAAAATGTCATACTTTCAAAAAAGGTTTTGGACCATGCCTCTGCTAGCCATACGTCCAAAATAATAATAAGAAAATGGCATATATATATGTATAAAATGCCAATTATACATGTAAGCACAACGACCAACACAAAACTCTCAACTCTTGCCAACGTCGGGTACAACTTGTCAGCTTCTTCTTCCCTCTCACCTCGCGTGCTGATCAATCGTTACAATGTGCGCCATCGCTCAGACTTTCATTGTTTATAAACATTTACACGTTTCGATTGTACTTAGATTTTTTTCAGTTAATTAAATCCGCATTGACATTGATGTTTCCTCGGGGAATTCGCTTTTGTCGCCGGACACAATTCTCTCTCATCTCCTGCGCCCTAGTCGTCGGTCCACCCCCAATCACTCCATTTCCGGGTTTTGCGCGCTGCCCTCTTCTACCTCGTAAAATGTGTGCTCAACCTGAGATCCCTTGATGCCCAAAATTGTAAAGTGGCTCATGAAAAGGCTTATCGATGGGAAATTTTGAATATCCTCACTAATTACTTTGTTTTAGTTGTCCTAGTTGTTTTCTTTGTTCCTTACCGATTCTTCTTCTTCTTCTTTCATTCTTTTCTATTTCCAGATTGCAGTGTTTTTTTGCTAAGTCATTCATATTAGCCATCCATGACTGCTGTACATAGTTACATGAGTTGAGTGTTTTGGTTCACTCTCACGTATTCTGTGCTACATATTCTGAAGCAATTTCAGCGTTTCTGCTGTGCTTTAGTATTTATAAATATTCTGCATTCGAGTACGGGATATATGAGTGTGTAGAGCTGTTGAGACAGGTTACCGAACACTTCGTGAAGTGTACTGGTTAAACCTGTTGTGCCCCACCTGATACCAAAGACAATGAAATCACCAAACACAACAGAGAATATAGGGCAACAACCGTTCTCAGGTAAACGGCATCGCCACAGTCAAACCACGTACAAAAAATTAAAGATGCACGTCTAATTGCACGTGTACACATATAAACACGAGAAGTCCCAGATACACCGGTAAACATTCAGCCCATAATGACCAGCTGTCTGTACACCATACTTAGAAACGGCAAGGTGCTGTCAGAGGAGGACAAAAGACAGAAATGTGGATGTAGTTGTGTAGATTCATGGAAGGTGTTTCTAAAGGCCGTTGTGAGTACATAATTAAAACTTTAACTACACTATATTCATTCGCTACGAAAAGACAAAACAGGCCAATTGCGTCCTCTAGTGATAGCAAGACGCTATTGCCGTTTTCAGAGCTACACGACGGACAGGAAACGTTAGTTTCCCGGGTAGGATATCTACATCAAAAAGAATGTCAGACAGCTAGAGAACGATTAACTCATTAAAACTGTCTTTAGATGGGCTTCCATTACTGCACTGCTCAGCATTAGTGTAAAGACAATGAGGTATTCTATATTCACACCAGGAATAGTTAATGGTCGGAGGACTGCATTTTCTCTTTGATTAAGATAAAAAAGGGCGTGATAAACACTAAACGTGTCAGCAATAAAACTTAAGTTGCTGAAAAACAATAAAAATGCGCACAAAAAGGAAAAGTTTTAATTACAGTTTTACTATTATACGTTGTTATTTTTTCAACTATTGCTTGGTCTCCATCCTGTCGCGTTTGAGATATTCGTTTGTGCAGAGTAACTGGTCTAAGTTTGTTCTTTCGTCTGCGCCTTGGCTGTTTTTTCCCTTAAAACCAAAATTCTGTCATCGTTCCAAAGCGACGCGTCTTCGCGGAACGACGGGCGTGTGCGCAGTAGCTCGCCGATGTAGCAGATGGTTACATGTGTGGTAAACGAAAAATCAGTAGATAGCTTTTACGTGGTGAGTGAAAATGGATCTACGACAATGAATAAATAAACAGCGTGGTAGTAAAACTCAAGTGGACAAACGGGCAGCTCGGTCAGTCGTGACTTGGGTTCAGGAGGGGGAAAAAGCCTACGCATGAAAGATCTTCGTTTCAAGTCAGTCATATGAAGACCAGCCGCATAATCGCTTTCATAATGCGGGCGTGAGTAACATACCAGAGTAAAACGGAGGGGAATTGAGTGTAGCCTAACGGAGGGCCAGTTCACGGCTCGCCACCTTAGGCTCGACGTCTCCGACAAGCGGGGGTGTGTGCGATCGAGACACCAGTATGTCGAACCGAAAGCACCGGGACAACCAGGAGATATGTGCCCGCAAGGTACGGGAGCTCGCCCAAATGGGAGCGAATAAACACTGCTTCGAGTGCAGTCAGCCCGGGGTGACTTACATCGATATTACAGTGGGCTGCTACGTTTGCACATCATGCTCGGGGATGCTGTAAGTGGCCTTAAATATTTCCATAGCTATCTTCTATTCCGTTGTTATGTAATTTTGAGATTTTTTATTAATATGCCTGTTCGCCTGCTGTCGAAGCTGTTTGTGTAATCAGACAGAATCATATAGTAGGCTATTACGTGTGCAGAGGATATCACTATCGGGTAAACCCCAAGTGTCTCAGCACGTCTGTAAAACACACGTCTTGCGGTGTTTACATTTTAATTCACTCCATAATCACAACTTTGTCATTTTCAGGCGTGCCCCCATCGCGCCTGTGTTACGTTTCATTTCGTCATGGTACCAGATTTGGCGTCATTATAAGCCTTTTGGGCATGTCAGAAAGCTACCCGGTCCAGCGCTAGATTAGGGACGCAGATATTTCCTAATGTACTTTCTGATATTTCCATGTAGTAAATAAGTAAGTAAGCAAATTCACCAGTACAGAAAAAGAAACTACTATACCCATTATGTATATATATGTATATATATATATCCTGTTATGCATTCATTGTTGTCACCTTCATCCTTGCACACCTGCATCATCATAGCCTTGATTAATTTTCAATAATTTCCATGTTACATATTCTGCATACTCATAGTCTATACCGTTGCAGCCTATTTCGTTTTTATGCATTCTTTTCCGCTCGTTTGCTTATGAATTCGCAGTTTTTTACCTCTTTCCTCTTTTTCAGGAGGGGGCTCAACCCGCCCCACAGAGTCAAGTCCATTTCCATGACAACCTTTTCCCAACAGGAAGTAGAGTTTTTGCAAAACCATGGCAACGAGGTGAGTGGCACACAGAACTGTAAGGGAATGATGCTTTGTGAGTTATATGGGCGGTACCCAACCATTAACCCCTCCCTAATGCATTCGACATCAGTGCATAAGCCACACCTAATACTAAAACTGTGAGAACATACGTTTGCAAGCTATGTTTCTGGACAATTTTACATTACCTGGTCACTTTTCAAAACACACGTGCTTTACTTGTATTCTGTCAATGTATGTTATGCAATGCATGCAAGTTACTGAAATTATTATATGGGGAAATTATCTGTTGTCTGTTCAACGGTGGGCTTGAATTGCCTAGTCATTAAAAATGCAATATATGCAACATTTTATTCCCTATCAATAGACATTTTAAAGGATCTTAGAAGAAAAAATGTCTAATTAGAGTGGGAAGGCATATAAAAGAATCAGCCACCATCATACAATTGGAAGACATTTAGCACCATTACTGCTGCTCATAGGAGTGGTTGTCAGTGCATGTATGTTTGTCGAAATAATCAAATAAGTGGGCAAGACCCATGTGGTTGCAGCTATGGACCCACTGGCATCCCATGGACTTGATAATATCTGTTTTAATGAGTCTGGCATAAAACAAACAAACAAACAAACAAACATTGAGCCAGAATTTGAGCTTATTATGGAAGGAAACCAGAGCACTCCAAGAAGCATGGCCACCAACACAAGCCTGGTAAAGCCCACCTTGATGTTTCAAATGTGAAGCATGATGGGTAATATGCTCTGGGTGGTATGCATGGTGTCTTAGCGCCCGGATAATTCCAAACACAACCACTGAGATACCAAAGAATTCCAAGCTGTATGACAAAATTGCAGGAGAACGTCAAGGTTTCCGTCTCTGATCTAAAACCAGAATGGGTTACGTCATGCAGCATGACAACGGTCCCGAACGCAGCACTAAATCAACAGCAGAACAGCTCAAACAGAAGACATCCTGGATTTTTAGAAATCTTTAGTCCTGATCTCAGTCCCACTGTAAGGCTGTGGTGTGATCTGAAGCAGGCAGTTCATGCAAAAATAATTTGTAATTTGAAACAGTTTTGATTATAAGAATATGCCACTATACCTCCTAGTTTCCATGCAGGACGGATCAGAAGTTGCGCAAATCATTTTACTGACATTGGTCAGAAAGCAGGGAGCACTGCTGATACAATATTTACACATGCAAGGCTGATACAAGGTTCACACATTTTTTACTTCAGTGATTTTGGCTGTTTAAACTATTTGTATAATAAGATATGGCACTGTTAAATTTGTATATTGTTTGTTACATATGACTGGAAAATGCTGGTAAGACAAAAAGCTTGCAGCTGTATCTGTGACATAGTAAAATGTTGTCTTTTGATAAAGCGTGCTCTTCAATCTGGTCAGATATTTAAAAATGAGGTGTAGGCTATTGGGGTTATGCATACCAATTTAAAATGGGGTGTAGACTATAAGGGTTATGCATACCAATTTAAAAATGAGGTGTAGGCCATCAGGGTTATGCATACCAATGACAAGGCGACACGGAGTGAAATCGTGTGAATAATTGTGATGTTCTGAAGTGCTCTGACCCACTCGTGCTCTAATGGTCTCCACAACGTCTCTGGTTCCCACCACAAGACCATCCTGAGTGCGGCTGGGGGGAAAAGAATCACAACAACAGCGTGTCCCTAATTGTGGTTATAGAAAAGAGTCTCTTTCCCCTTGGTGAGCAGACAGGTCATGTGGGGAAGGGAATGTGGCAGTTGCCTGGTGAATGTGTGTGTGTGTGTGAGAGAGAGAGAAAGTGTGTTTAGTGGGGGTACGGGAAGAGGCTGAAGTGCACAGAAACTTGTATTACCGCTAAAATCCGCCCATTTGTTCCACCAATGGTACACTATTAATGATTTGTTGGTGGTAATTTTTTCCATTTTTTTAATGGAAACAGTCCTAAATCACTATTCTGTGAGTCAGTTCTCCTTCTGCACAAATGGTGTGCTGACCGTAGCAGATGTGCACTGTAGATATGAGGAGGAATGAATAGCCATTGACCATTGTAACTGCTTGGTTGAAGAATGTGTGCGTGTGTGTGTTTATGAGGCTGAGGAATTGCAAGGCATTGTCATATATTCTGTTGTATATTCTGTTGTGTACTGTTGGCATGCAGGTCATTGATTAAACACATGACTGATCACATGACTGATCACAGGTGCTAAATGGAAGTCTGAAAAATATTCTTTTTTTCATATTGTGTAAACTGCAGGTTGGAAAGAGGACCTGGCTCTGTACATTTGACCCAAAGACTGATGGCTGCTTTGACACACGTGATTCACAAAAGTTTAAAGAATTTCTTCAGGATAAATATGAGAGAAAGAAATGGTGAGTAAATGCATATCTAATATTAGAGCGATAGGGACGGTATGTTATGTCATCATCCCCAAAATTTTGAGTTAGTTGTCCAGATCATACATCCTTGCGTCTATTTGTCCATTCATCAATATGTTTAATACATCCATCCATTTGTCCATCCATCTGTGAATACGTCCATCCATTCATAACACTTTACTGATCCTGAAGGAAACTGCATCAATCAATCCAACAAAATTAATCTATCCACCTGTTCATCCAGCCGCCCACATATCCGCGTGTCTGCCCACACATCCGCGTGTCTGCCCACACATCCGCGTGTCTGCCCACACACCCATGTGTCTGCCTGCCCATCTCTTTACTCTGGTGATTCGTATGGAGCATCTTTTCTTTTTCTAGGCATTTTTCTAAGAGCAAGTCCAGGAGGGAGATGGAGGGTCCATGGAGCCCCGGGGTACAGGCTGTACCCGCCCCCCACGGCCCTGCTCAGAACCAGCCACCCCCCGGACATGCGCTGAACCCCACTTCCCGGCCATCGCGCACTCTGGTGAGAGGGACAGAAACAGAAAAAAGTCAATGGGGAAATAGAACAAAGATGTACAGCAGAGGCTGAAAAGAGAAAATACATGAAGATTTACAAATAATAAAAGCAGAATGAACAAAAATAGTTTTGTGTTGTGTGTGCAAAAAAATGAGCGTGCAGGTCAGTTGTTATTCGGTCAGACTAATACACCTAATCTGTAGTCTCTTTTATCTTGCAAACCTCACAGGTAGGATCTATGAATGTATGCATGTATGTCTATTTGTGTCCCTCTGTAAGTCCCACTCTCAGTTATCGGCATGGGACAGACCTCCAGCTGTGGCTCCTGCGGATGTCCGTACAGAGGTGTTCACAGCACGACCCACACGATCACAGAGCTTCAGAGACCCCACCATTAAAGGTATAGTTCCCTTCTCTCCTCTCCTTTCTGCTCCACCCATCCCCTCCCCTCCCCTCTCCTCTATTTTGATTTCTCATATTGTCTGGCTCAATAACATAATCATATTCAACATGCTCTTTGTGTTTTAATACCCTGAAAATATTTTTTTGCAATGATTCACTTTATATTGATTTTCAACAACCTCTCCAGATTTAAAATTATTCTCTCACACTCCTTCTTTCACTCTCTCACATTCTCTTTCACTGTCACTTTCTCTCTCTCTCTCTCTCTCTCTCTCACAGATTCATTATTACGGTGGAATGGAGAGGCAGAGGCCAGGGACAATTTCACCAGGAATGGGACCCCAGAGCCGCCTCCCCTCTTTCCCTGCTCTCCCACGTCCTTCAGGTAAACACACACACACACACACACACACGCTCTCATACAGACTCATACATGCCCAGAAAATTAATGTTTTTTTTTTTTTATTCCTAAGCTGACTTTCCTTTTGTCTCCATGTATTCCACCCTCTTAGCAAGTAGCACTTTCAAAAACAGCTTCACGCTAGGTAAGCCGCATAGTCTAATGGCTTGTGTGTATGCATGTACTAACATCTCAGTGATCTGCCTGACCACAAGTCTGAGGAGAAGCTAATGGGTCTCGGGAAATCAAAATAGTAAAAAGCTGTCTGTGTGTGTATGTGTGTGTGTATATATATATATATATATATGTGTGTGTGTGTGTGTATGATACAGAGACTAACCATTGGTTATGACCAGTGGTTATGTTTGTTACCTATATGCCTTGTGCTCTGCATGTACCCAGAGTGTATTTCAGAAAGGCTTTACTTTATCATTAGCAGTGGATGTGCACTGGGCACGCTTGATCAGCTGTTCCTCTGTCAGTGCTTCTTAAAGTCTACCCATCATGCCGAGTGTGTTTTTGTAATATTGGTGTGAACATGAGTTGGCTGAGAGGAAAGAGGATGTTGGGTATATGTGAATTGATATCTAAATGGCAGCAATGGCCCGGGCATTGATGGAGTGCTGATGTAGAGTGCTCTGCATGGTCTCCAGGCTGGGACTTCAAAGCTCTGTGTCCCAGTGTTAGCAGGCCAAGCGGAGACACCTATTCTCTGGTAACCAACAAATACAGAATGAAGAGCTGTAGAGGGACATTTTTTGCCAGTTCTGGGCAAAGCTATTAGGAATATTTTGGAATTGTCTAATGATTAACGACCTTGATTCTGCTGAATTCTTTCACACACAGCTATACATATTTGCAATCAGAATATTCCAAACCAAAAAGAAAAAAATGCATTTTTGTGAACTGCATTTGGAATGTGGACCAGGAGAAGTGCTATATTAGGTAAGGTGTAGTTGTCCTTAATTAATGAAGATGAGTATGTAATGGGTCAAACGGTGTAGTACAGAGGTTCACTGTCCACACTGAGCTAATGAACGGCTTCTTAATTTGTGTTGGTGCTGGGACAATGCTGAACCATGGATTGTGTGGGTTTCCCATGACCAACCTTGTCTTTCAAGCGCATGACTGACCCTCATCTACCCGTTTTAGGTCGCACGATGTCCTCAGGAGGCGGAGGTCCCTTTAGGGCCTTTCCTAAATCTCTGAGTCTGGATTTTGGTTCCCGTGGCCCCGCCCACAGTGTCCTAAGCCCTCCGGCTCCGCCCCCCATGTCTCAGGATAGGTATGCTGCTGTGTCTCAGCTTGACAAGACTTTCTCCAACAGCACACCTGCCACAGGTAACTGTCCACTGACTGCGTAGTCCTTGTTTTGCTTAATTCTCAGCTGATGTAAATTAATTTGTCAGCAGAGTAAAAAAAAACACAGATGCTTTTTCCCAAGGCTTTGATATAAGTGTGTGGTTGAAATGCATTTGGGAGGAGGGTTTCACTAGAGAAGAACTAGTAGATGAAGTGCATGAAATATGGATGAAGCCTATTTTGTTTGACAATATGTTTGTTTGACAATTCTAGATGTAACTTAGGTGCCATAGCTGTAAAGAATTGTGTGCCAATCTCATAGTCAGAGCATAATCTGGTGAACAGGTTGTTCTCTCAAGAAGACTTGTTCCTGAAGTCTACAGATAACTTGATCCCTGGGTACTCTTAAGAGAGAGTCATCTAAAAGAACTTCAGTAGAGCTAATAGAGCAACTGAATCATGATGAGTGGAAATTAGATTTCCATAAGAGAAAATGGTATTGGTGCATCAATAACACTATGTCAAACACAGCAATAAAAAGGCTGATCATACTCTGGATGTGTGTTTTTGTAGTTGTTTCCACAGCTCCCTCTAGTGGTCCTCCACAATACAGCACCCTGTTTGGCAACAGGCTCTCTTCTAGTTCCACCCCTGCAAGGTAAGATGTTAGAGGTTGTGCAAAAAGCAAATGTAATTCTTACTCAATCATGAAAGCACTCATGGTGCACATAATCAAAATCAGGACTAGGCCAGCGTGAGGGTTTCGTATTGCTACAGTATTTCCACGGTTTCGTACTCATTAAGATTCCTTCTTCTAGTTCCCCAGGTGTTCCAGAGGTCACTTCTGCTCCTCAGACATTTGCAAGTGAGTGAATTTATTATCTAAAAAAGACCTTTTGGGATGAATCACATCTGTTAACAGTAAAGAGGTAAAAACAGAGCACATTTCTGCTCATTTCTCTCTTCATCTCTCATTTGATCTCTCTCCATTTCCTTCTGTCTCTCCCTCCCTCCTTCCCTCCAGATTTTTCCAACCCGTTCAGCTCTACAGCCAGTGGCCCGCAGCTTGCTCTGTCACCAAGTAACCCCTTCAACAGCACATCCACCAGTAAGCCAAATCCCCAGGGCGTCCTGAATCAGTCTCCTATCCAGTCCTTGTAATGGGTCTACATTAGCTGGATTACTGTTGCTTGATGCAGTGTTACACACACATACTGTACACACACACACACACACAACCTTGTATGTCATTTGTGCATTCTACAAGATAGGGCTGCTTTAACCCCCGATTAAGATTATAGTTTGGAACTAATTTGACTAAATTATTTCTACTGTATATATTTTTTAACTTGGTCTTGTTATGACTTAGTTGAACCGATGAATCAATGTTAAAACTTTATGAATCTTTTAGAATATTAATGGGTAAATGTAACTCCAAGCAAAAAAGAACAGATGCAAAGCACAATTTGTTATAATGGGTTTAGTTTAGGGAGATTTATGGAACTCCTGCTACTTTAAAATCAAATAAACTGTTTACTTCTAGAAATGTTTTCAAACAAAATAAAGAAATACACTGCCAAGACAAACAGTGATGTCACCTGGTCAGAGCGGGTTTTCTAAGACACATTGCAGGCTACGGTCTGGGAAACACGACACCCTGTCTTAAATCCGGAAGGCATTAATCATGTGAGTGCATTGAGATCAACCCCTCTTTGTATGGCACTCCTGTGTCTCATACATGTCACTATAAGCCTGCCGAACCATGACCAGCCCCTACATAATCTATAAGTCATGGGATATGAAAGCTGAACACTGAGCAGCGTATTCATGCTGTGAAACGTGATCCGCACCAGCCCCGTCATCCTGCCACTCGTAGCAGGGCTGAGATGGGATAGCCCCACACTTGGGTGGGGGGGAGGGTCCTGGGGCCAGGGGACCTCTGGCATGTTACCATGTTACCATGCCAGCAGTCCGAATCCACTGAGTGACGAATCTTGGCAGCTGGGACATCTGATATCACAGCTGTTTTAACAAATATCGTTAGTCAATGTTTATCATAAAGTTTATTAGAGAAACGGTATTTCTGCATAAGGGTTAAACATGGTGAGCTTGTGCTTTACGCATAGTGAAAATCCAGAGGGGTAGTACATGACTGTTACCCACTTGAGACATTGTGATATATCTGTACACTCACACATAATATACGGTTAGACTTTAGCGAACAGAACTCAGAGACACGCAGGACAACCTGAGTCAGTAGCTCTTCACAGAGCACAACACATATGTTTTGGTTGAATTCATAGATAGTTCTGCTCCTGGTCAACAGGTGACTGCAGTACAGTAGTGACACAATCTTCTTCAGCCGTCTTCCCTCACTCCGCCTCCTTCCCTGCTCCCACTACCCAGAATGCTTTTCCACATGAGCTAACCAATAAGCAGGAGGCAAATGGTGAGTGTGGATCTTCTCTTCCATAATTTTTATGTACTGTAGATTAACAGAAAACTATGTTGATGCATCTCTGTTTACCTCAAAATGGAAAATACAACAGCACATTTAGGTAGATTACGTAGATTAAATAAGAGTACAATGTGTAAATAGACACACATTGTTAAACACTCTCATTCTCTCATGATTTGCTTTGTAAATTAGGAAATTGGTTGTAAAACATGTAAAACATTTGTCTGTGGTTGTAAAATATGTGAAACGTTTGGGTACCAGTGGTCCTGATTAGAGATTAGATTATGAAATGAGAAGGTGTCTGATTGTTGGCACACTGTTGTAGGTTTCACCCCTTTCCCTACAACTGAGTCAACCACCAAAGTCCAGCGACCGATGTCTGTCAACCCATTTACTGTGAGTAGCAGCCAGTACTGATTACCTACTGATGTATATGATGCTATATGTGAGAGCTTGTTTTAAAAAAAGCTCATTTACAAAAAAAGTCAAATTGAATACAATTTAGTGTACATACATAATTTAGTTTGAATAGTGTACCTTGAATGCTGTTGTTACATTTCTTAACCAGGTTAAAGCAATAAAATTAAGTTAAACATACTCTCTACCAATGTTCATGGATGGGTCATGTGTGTGTATATAAGTGTGTACATGTACAAGTTTGCGTGTAGTCATGAAGTTAATTCTTATCCATTTGTTCTCTCAGGGAAATGTTTACCCCACCAGAGGAGCGTCACTGAACCCCTTCATCTGATCCAAGCACCTTTTGCCCTTTCGTGGTGGTGGGTGCGTGTGTGTGTGTGAGAGATAGAGATGGATAACTCTTAAGAACTGGTGCCATTTCAATGCCTCTGAGGAATTCCCTTTCTCACACAGAGGGAAAATACACATACCTGCCACTTTTCTTAGTGTAGGTTAATGTGTGTGTATTAAGGAGTTTATTACTTACATCTATACTCTCAGTGTGTGTGTGTGTCTGTGCGCGCACATGCATGTGTGTGTGTGCAAACTACAAATCAAAGGTTTGTGTATATCTATGTATGTTTGTGTATTTGTTTGTGTGGGTGGATGTAATCATGCCATACCTTGGATGTGTTCGATAATATAAATCAAGTCATGGTGCAACTGAAGAAGATAGTTCATGTACACACACGCATATGCATGCATACACACGCACACACACACACACAAACAGCTACTTTTACCTCCTGCTTCTGCCTCGTCTCAAAAACCTTTTCTAGTCTTGAGCCTCCACCCGACTAAGCTGTATTTCAGCAAAGACTCTTGACGTATCAAGTTCCAGGCATTAAAGAAAGGCAGAGGGCAGCAGGCAACTCCTGCGTCATATATTAATACAAGCTGTACATTCTTCTTTAGCTCTGATTGGCCAGCTTTCAGTTCTCCCAGTGCATGTTAATAGGAGTGTGTTAATGAATCGTTCTTTTTCATGTGTTTGTATATGTGTGGGGCCTTTTGGCTTTATTTTAACATGAGCATTTGGGTTGTTTTTTTTTTTTGTAAAGATCACCTATTCAAACCATTTTTACGTGCATTAGATTGCATGCATGCCAGGAGTGAGAAGCTGTTGAATGTACTGCAGTTTCGGTGATTTCTAACATGTATATGGACCAAATATTGTCACATTCCTACACTTTATTTCTTCCCCTTTTTTCTTTCATTTTTGTACCGATTCATTTAGAAGGTTTTTTTTGTAATGAGAAGTGTTCATATGCATAAAATGCTATTAATATTTGTTAGAATCAGTGTGCATCTAATTGTTTATTATATATATTATGGAAATCAAGCATTACCTTGAATTTGCTGCTTATGGATTTCATGCAATATATATTTTTAAAATAGCATTTACATTTATATTTTTATCTGTATAATATCATCATTGCATTAAGAATGTATTTGCACTTCTTTACGGCTTTAAACTGGAAATTAAAAAGAAAGGTATTACTTTCACCTTCAATGTGACCTAGCCTAATTATTATTTCAGGATGACTGCAGTTTTCTCAAAATAGATGGCAGACATTATAGCTGTAATGACTAGAAATTACCGGCAGATGTCGCAAATTAATTGAATCAAATTAGAGACGGATATTGGCAGCTTTTAAAACGACTATTTGTAACTCATTCAAAATGGGAATAAGCCCATTAAAACTAATCCGCTGTTGTGAGTTCTTAATACTTTTCTAATATGTTGTTTTTTAATAAATAACGAAGAACGCGCCGTATAAATTAAAATTCTACCGATACAACTTGTACTTGTTTTTTTTTATTATTATTATTTTATATTTATTGGTACTTTCAGTGTAAAAACAGTATAATCTCAGGGAAAATGTACACTTGAAACAGTGGGTCAGAAATGGCTAGTAAAGTTTGCAATGTTTGGTCAGGACGGTTCTGCAGCGAATGAAATCTGATTCTGGTTCGCAGCCTCGTGCTCTGGAGCTACTCTCCCCCCTCTCGTGCTCTCACACACTCTTAACTACAGAGGGACGATAAGTGACAGGCCCCACAGTAGCACCGTGTGCTAGGATTTAGAGGCGGGGAGCAGTAGGGCTGTATCGTATTGTAGCTACAGTAATGGGATTTAACTACTCGGGCTAGTAAATAGTAGATAGACTAGAACGCAGTTACTTGCAGACGGCGCCGCATGTGCATGTCCGTACGGCTGTGTACTTGCGCGGTTCAGCTCGTACAGGAAAAAGCACTATTTAGCTAATGACATTATTTTTGGAAAGGGGAAAAACTGCACGAACCTCTCTCCCCTTGCGTAAATGACTTTTCTGAAGGGAGAGGGGGGGATCAGAGATATATTTGTGGTCACCTAGTTCGGTTAAACTTACCGGTAAAGGACAAACGATCCATCTGCCGAACCATGGAGAACCAGGCAGCCGAACCGTCAACCTACGAGGATGTTCGGAAAAGCGGCTATCTCCGTAAACAGAAATCCATGCACCGGCGATACTTCGTCCTGCGAACAGCCTCGGAGCGTGGCCCGGCCAGACTCGAATATTATGAAAGTGAGAAGAAATTTCGTGGAAAGGCCCCCGTTCCCAAGAAGGCACTGGCGTTGGAGACGTGCTTCAACATCAACAAACGGGCCGACTCAAAGAACAAACACATGATAGTGCTGTACACCCGCGCCGAGAGCTTCGCGGTTGCGGCGGAGAACGAGGCTGACCAGGACGAATGGTATCAAGCGATGGTAGACCTACAGTGCAAAAGTAAGGGTGTACAAATCACACAAACGCTTCGTCGGCGGCGAGCTCGCCGAGCGTTCTCGCATGTGTTGCGTTCAGCGCAGTTAAATTCACGTGGCAAGTGTTGACGGCCTCTTTAACTTTGTTTACAGTTTACAGTACGTGGGATTCAGAGGAGTGCGAAGATTATGAGTTTGCAGTGGAAGGGCATAATGTACCATAAGCTCCACTTGTTTTATGGAGCTTGTCTGCATCGAATACCGCACGCCATTAAAAAACGTGTGCTTTTAGTGCAGACAATCTGTCGTATAAAATCATTTTAGTCACTGCTGATTTTCGTATTTCTCGCGTTTCTTTATATGGGTTTCATATAGGCTATATTTCACCCCTACATTGATTTACTAAACCGCGACCTTTTGGTCTCTTGTAGTGTGCACTATTGTTGTGGCAAATTGTGCGGGCTTGGACGGTTGGCTTTGGATAAGGCTGGAAAAAACTATTTGCAAACCCCTATGTGCAAGTTGTTTTGCGGGTCTTTCTTATCCGCGCCGCCACGCGGAGGATATTGCTTATCGTATACGTTCAATGACGATAATTCCCTCACAGTTAACAATATGGTCAGAGCGTCGCAACGACAAACAAGGCATTTTCGTAAAGAAGACTCCGTGTTTCAGAAGAATCCGTTCTCACTTGTGTTAGCTTTCTTTGCTATAGCCGTACTCTTTTTCTGGAAGTCCGTGCCAGAGTACACACTTGTGCATGCCTTTTCCCGCTGTTTGTACTGTGCTGCCACTCATACATGCAAAAGCTCGCAAAGTAATTAGTGAGTGCACAAATACAGTTATTTGTTTATGAAGTTGGAGTGTGTGTAGCCAAATGCTTCTGTCCAATATCCAGAATCACTTTAATTTGTGTATCCATGAGCACAAACGCATGGCCCAGTAAAGCCAGAGTTAAGATGCCATTTCCAGCAAGGCATGTGTCAACTAGCCTGCACTGTGTGAAATGACTCCGAATCTCACGGCTATTATCCATTCTGTAAGGGACCGGACCTTCAGATAGCCCAGAGTAAACAGCAGTGAAAAGGTCAGTGACGATGACTCTCTCTCGTAATCAACCCATCTGCCCGGTTGCCCGTCCTTTGGCCTCAGGAGATATCGCCGATAAACCATGTGACTCATGTTCAGCAAATGCGAACCTCAGGCCAGTGTGCTGATACCTGTCGTGTATTATATAAAGGTGAGTTAAGTGAAGAACTGCTCAAATGTTTTAGGTGTAAATCACGACGGTCGTTGTGATTTCATCTTCCTAACAATTGCTTCATATTGGGTGAGCTAGTAACATTGACGACTAGATTGGGGCTTGTGATTTGCCCCAAAATCCATCCATCCATCCATCCATCCATCCATCCATCCATTCATTCATTCATTCATTCATTCATTCAGTCCGTTGCTCATTTGTTTGTTATGCTTGTTCACTTACTTGCAAGCTTACAAGAAGAGCGCCCTTATCACTCATGTACACCAAAGAAAAGTCTGTTATCTGAATTTCATGTATTGCAGTTAGTTTTAAGGAGAGGAAACCAGCAATCAAAGTGTTCGTGTAGTAACCAGCATTTGTGGGATAAATGGAGCCTTTGGCATGTAACATAGTGAATGGTACTATAGCCTTCTGCACTGTACTGGTATGAATGAAAGTATTTGCACCCATGAACATAAAGGAGGAACACTGAATTATGGGTAGGGGGTGAGGTGAAGCACATAGACAAATATTTTCCCATTGACAAGGTTTCTGGAGCTAAGATGCTCAGTTTCCTCTGCCTATTACTTCTACAACCACAGCTAGAAGATGGAGACCACAGTTATTGGAGGCTTTCATATGTGGAAAAGTTTGGAAAAGAAGGGAACATTTTCAACCAGCATGTTTAAACAATGCTGAACAATCTAGTTCAGAAACCAAGTGTTGACAGACACACTCGTGCTAATACAGACCCAGACACACATTCATGCACGTACACGCACACACAAACTCGCACACATACGCACATGTGCACACACACACACACACACACACACACACACACACACACACGCACACACTCAGCAAAGTAGGTCCTGGGAAGCTTACTTGTACAGAAAGACCTGGTGGAGGACATACAGTGCAGGGTAGATATTCCAGTGCTCTGTATTTGTTCAGCTGTGAGGTGCCATGACAGAGGACAGCAGTCCACACCATCTGACTGGGCCAGACACATACACAGAGTAGTGAGCTCATAGACTGTTAGGGTGCTTTATATATATATAGCAGTGAGGACTACAGGAGGTGTTTCAGATGTGTTTCCTTTTTCTTTGTCTGCAGATCAGGTGCAAAATATCAACTGTGTCAAATGATGGCTAAGCGTCAGAGAGCTGAGTTTATTTACAATCACACCTCACCACTATGCTGTCACTGCCTCAAGGTGTGTGTGTGTGTGTGCATGTGTGTGTGTGCATGTGTGTGTGTGCGCACTCACGTGTGTGAAGGAGATCACAATCAGTGGCTGGTGTTTAAAAGTTAAACTCTTCTAAGTCTTGCTTATCTCCATAATGTGACGGTAATTATTGCCCCTGTGAATGTCTCTCTCCACCACACACACAGGAAGGAGGCCCGTGCTATTTTAACTCCTTTCTAAACCTGCTGTAATAGCCTGGATCACAGAAGCTCGTGCCTGTTACACGACTATTTCCTATAGTTTTACCCCAGCCAGCACTGCATTACAGCACATCTTGTCCTCAGACACAACTAAAACATACCCTTTCCCCTGAATGACCTTGTATTGGCAGTCTGTCCAGTGACTGGGATAGTTTTGTGCTGTCTCACTAGTATGCCTGTCATTGAGTCTACTGCCACTGTATGCTTTGCAGTTACATAAGACGATATGATTGTGTTGTAACATAGTTACACAGGATGGTGATGATAGGTTTTGTCTGTCTGTCAATTAAATCCCTTGTCGTGCAGATTATCCTGCTTCATTAACACTCGTGTACAACAAAACCACACAAATGTTCATGTGTGCGCTCATTCACACACACACACACACACACATGCAGACACTCTAAAGCTGACCTCATTCCCTCATTCCATCCCCACCAGAAATCTCTCACTTTAATTGGCTGAATTACGAATGGGACTTTTTATTTTTTGACTGCCTCATAATAGCCGCTGAGGAGTGTGAGGTCACTGGGTCCCTTTGATCGCAACCCGTGAGATTTTTCTTGCTTGCCAGTGCTGTCCAGGAAGACCGTTTTGAGGTACAATTAAATGAATAGCTTGAGTTTTAAGGAAAGCAACAGTCAGGCTTTCGCTGAGGCCCCTTTTAGGGGGGTGAGAGTGGTTCTGGGAAATGATGTCCACGCAGACATTGTGAAGCTTTGAGACCAAACGTGTTTGGCATTGTGTGCGGCTGGAGCAGACCCAGGCCACGCTCAGATCGTGCCACTCGGATCCTCTCTTTGGCTCTCAGAAAACCCACATTGCCAAACAGTATAGATCCTCCAAACCATATAGGACTGTGTACAGCCCCGGATAAATAACTTAAGCCCACGGCCCAGAACACAGAGCCCAGAACATTTGGAATGCAAGTCGCAGGCACGTGTAAACATGCAAATTAATTTTCTTGTAAACGCGTTCAAAAAGGTATGGCCCGATTTTGCAAACCGATGACATCTCTGCCACCTCCTTGGGTAACTCCAGGTTTTGGAACTCCTGCCCAGAGTTTAGGTTGCTAGCCTGCTGTCAGACATATGTGCAGAGTCTGGAAAACAGCACGCCACGTGCCATAGACCACTGTTGATGCCAGCGGTAGTTTGCTTTTGTGAGAGTTCCTCAATATCTTTCATAGCATTACCGGCCTGTAAAGGGAATGAATGGGGTATCGCAGTTTAATGACCAGGATCGCACCCAGACATACCAGAATGCGCTCAACTTCGTATGGGAGTGGTACGAGTAGCAGGAATCACATGTTCCACCCCTTACAACTTACACACTCCTAACACACCTGGTCACTTATCCAGTCAGTCAATGAAGCTTCTACAAAGAGATGTTTAGATAGATTACATGTTTTTTTTCCCACAAATTACATTCTGTGGGCCCTTTGCTGAAATCAGAGATGCAGAGACAACGGTAGGTGTTCCCAGAGGGGGACGGTAGTGACTTGTTCCTAGAAGCACCGCTGATCGTGTGAGGTTTTTAGAGATTTTGGTTCTGATTAGGCCTACTGCTAGACCAACAGGTAGATCTGCCTGGGCGTGGTTGTGCTAGCTCTGTAAAAGCAAGCCTAGAGAGACAGGGGAGTATTCTGTGGACTCTCCCTACTATAAAGCAGCAGAAGAGTGCTGTGTGTGTTTGTGTATGTGTGTGTGTCACAGTGAACTAGGTTTACTCTGCCAGGTCTCAGTGGTAAACAGCAGATCCTCTCCTGCTCTCCCACTCCGTTACTACTGTCATGGTTCTGAGATCAAGCTTGCTATGAACAGCAGAAAGAGTACCACAATCCGTGTCCTCATACAACATGTGGAATGGAAAATTAAAGACAGGCCTAAGTTCACGATGATTCTGACCAGCAGTCATCAGAGAGGGAAGGACAGTGCCAGCTTCTGTGTGTGATGCATGTACGTTTGTGTCTGTATGCATAAAAAAACATGTGCAAAGAAGCTCATTTAGAGGTTTTTGTGTGTGTGTTTGTATGTCTGTGTGTGTGTGTGTGTAAGTGGGTCCGGTTGGGAGAAAGAGGAGGGAGTGTGAGACAGACGGGGACACTTGGCTGCTAAGGAGAGACTTTCAGATCCCAGGTTTTATTTATTCTGGATGAAACACACACTCCCGCTCTCTCTGTTTCTCTCTCTTACTCTCATACACACACATTCAAACACACAGCCGCACACACACATGCCCAGCTGTTTCTCTTTCTTTGCCACTGACTCGTCTTTGTCCTTTAAAAGTAGCTGAAAGCACTCATAACTGGACTTTGGCCCTCGATATAGCATTTTGTCCTCATTAAGAAACAATCCCTCACATAAACATCTCTCTCTCTCTCTCTCTCTCTTCAGCGATTAGTAAACAGCAGGTCCCTGCTGGCCATCAGCTGTATCGATCTTGACTTTGATATAATACACCATTTCAGTCTGATTATTAATTCAGGTTCTTTGTGGTTTTTATTCAAGTCATTTCCTTTTGACAGTGTATTGATTTTTTTTTCTTTTTGTTTGCAGTTATTGTTATTGCACCATCATCTCTGTGCACACCAAACAGCTCTTATGTAACAGAGTCTGCACCCTGATCACCCCCTAACTCCCTCTCCCCATCATCTCTGGCTCCCTGTGGTGCTGTACGATAACATACACACACACACACAGCTTAAAAACTGAAACGCGGTTCAACGACAGATATCAGGACAAACTCTCAGATTGGTTCTAGATACAGCTGAGCAAGGCTAGACCATAGCAAGCTGGGTCAGTGTGAGGTGTAGATATCATGAATCCCCTCAAATGTGTGTGCGTGTTGTTGTGAGTACAGTATCTTTTTTTCACTGACCCAGCCACACTCAATTACACTGTTGTTTGTGACCTATTTCTGAGTGTGTGTGCATGTGAGAGTGCATGGACGTGAGTGCACACGCATGTGCAGAACAGGCCCTCGGCAAACTTAATGGGCCACGCCCTGTCGATATGTCTGCCAGTTGACATCAGATAGATCTAGTTCATCAGGTGACCAGAGGAAACACACTCTAAAGCCCCGCTACACAAAACGAAACACGGTGTGGTGTGAGAGAGCGAAATTGTGTTGTGTGTGTGTGGTGAACACCACCAAGACAGCAAGGAATTGCAGGCTGAGCACTAATCACAGACTTAATGTAAGCCAGTGGTGGTGATTATTACTGCCATGTAGACGCAAGAGGAAAGGAAGTGCAGAGCTGCTGCACAGAAATACACCACTATGAACCAGTGTCAATGTGTGTGTGTGTGCGTGTGTGTGCTGCTTATGAACCAGCGTCAGTGTCGTGATGTGTGTGTGCGTGTGTGCTCCCTATGAACCAGCCTCGTCTCGGCTTCGCAGTGTGTGTGTGTTGCCTATGATCCAGGGTTGTGTGTGTCTGTTGCATATGAAGCAGGGTTGTGTTGGCTTTGCCCAATGTGTGTGTGTGTGCTGCCTATGAACCTGCGTCAGTGTGGTGCTGTGTGTGTGTGTGTGTGCTGCCTACGAACCAGCCTTGTCTCGGCTTCGCACAGTGTGTGTGTGTGTTGCCTATGATCCAGGGTTGTGTGTGTCTGTTGCATATGAACCAGGGTTGTGTTGGCTTTGCCCAATGTGTGTGTGTGTGTGACCACATTTCCATTCACATGTGAATAACATTATTTCGATTAAGCTTATTGCTCTACTGATGTTTTTCTTGTTGTTGTAGTCACTGTAGACTGTGCAGTGATTATATGAATAGCAAACACAAAATAGTTAGGTTTACACACATGAAAATATACACCAGGAAAAAGAACGTTATTTACCATTACCTTCCTTCCATAACCTTCACAGTGGCCCTCGACATTTTTGTGAAAATGTTTGAAAACAGTAGCTAGATTTCTCAGAACACAGAGCAGAACAGTTTATTAGTTCCCCAGTGTACACAAGGTGAGTCCCTTATTTGTTCATTCATTCAATTCATTCATTTGTTCAAAATACAATTGTATGTAACGTAGCCTACCCCAGTCTACTTATTATAATACCTATTGCATACACCCAGAAGCGCCAAATATGATGTCTCGAGACGAGAAATAAACAATTTCACAATATCACGTAGTTAACCAAACTTCCGTAAAACAGCAGACATGACTGCGTGACCTCCAGAGCACTGCTATACGAACCTCACCTGTATCTGCAGTTACAACACAAGCATGATGGTACGTACTGGCCAGCCTCGATGTTTGCTGTTAAGTAAACATATTCGTCTCTCGCCTTCATTACAAGCCGCCCGACCTTACTCCAAGATACTGGATTCTGAGAGCTTGTTCATAGCATCTTCGTCGCTTGCTAATGATTCATGACACTGCGCAAAAATTCTTTAGAAATAGTGACTTTTGTCTCGTTCCTCCCGCCCTGATGTGGTAGAACACAATATCACCACACTTTGATGTTGTTTTGGTATGCTTCCACATTTTTGTTGTTGGCGAGCCTGTATTCAGCTAGTATTTAGAGTTTCCGGTTTGTTGGATGTTTCACACATTTTTTGCGCAAGGCATGATGGGGGCAATATCGCAGATGTAGTTATATAGATTAAATGAAACTTCAATGAAAAACATTCGCATCCGATGATTTTTAGTAATCGAGTTTCTCGAGGAATCGTTTCAGACCTAATTTACTTAGAGCATTCGTTGATTTAACTGTTTAGCCATTACATTTTTTCTTCGTGACCTTCATTTCTATTACAGTTAATCAGTTTTTTTCATCAACATTTATTACCTCAAGGGAACATAAAATGGTTTATGAGAAATTAGACAATTCTGTAGTTGATCTTTTAAAAATAATTCACGCTTTTTTGCCTTAAGGCACATTAAAACGCACATGCATATGTTCAAATGTATTTTTTAAAGTTAAAAGATTGTACTCTTTATAATAAACACATCTGGACTAAATTAAAGATAGAAAAAGAACTCTGTTTAATATTGTTTAGCAGACACATTTTTGTCTTGCCTTACACAAACATGTATCATTACTGATATTTAGGACTCGTCCTTTTTGGCCACAGAGTTTGTGGAAAACAACCATTTGTGAGCAAGCGTGCATATTACTAGGCTTTTATGGGGACTTCATAATGATATTTAATGGAGGACATAATAGCTCTTAAACACACCCCGTGATATGAATCCCAAAATGATTTGCGTTTTCGTAGGGTTTTGTCATTCACAGTAACTAGGGAGGATGTGTTTTTTTTTTTTTGTCCGGCTTTTTTTTCTTTTGTTCAGATTTCCATCTAAAACGGCTATAATATTTTAAGATTGGTGGTCAGCTGTGACACCCCCCCCTCCTCCCCCCGGTTATGATTAGATCCAGTTGCTCCTAGGCGAGATCTGTCATGGTGTTGTGTAAGGAAGGCACTTGTGGCATGGCATGTTCTTAGATCAAAGACTCTGAAAGACTGCAGTGCCAGTTTGAAGTGCTGTGTGCTTATGCAAAATGGATTTGAAGTAAGCATTCATTAGGTAGAAAAGGCACATGCTGTCAAAGGGCTCCTTTAAAATACCATGGAGACATAGTGTGTGTGTGTGTGTTTATGTGTATGTGTGTGAGGTCGTCTCTTTGAGACCTGAGGTTTAATTTGGACTTTCCATTATTTACCAAAATCGTTATTCTCCCAGTCACTCTTTTTCTCTCCCTCTCTCTCTCTCTTTCCTTCTTCTGTCCTTTCCAACTCGCAAATCCCTCCAACTCACAAATCACTCCAACTCACAAATCACTCAATATTGCTTCATCTTGCTTTCTCCTTCTGTCCGTCTGTAAGCTTTTAAAATCACATTGTTCTGTGTATGTCTAAGGACAGCTCAGCTGGGAGTGAGGGGGGTGGACACAGACTATTAAATATGTGTGCAGCTTTGTTTCATAACATCTAGTGTTGTCTACCAGCTTCATGCAGTCACAAACAACATGGACATACTTAAATGCATGCATATACACAGTCAGTGTTATGTATTAATGTACATTGGATTTAGTGTGGATACATTGGATTTAGCTAATAGTGTGGTCATGAAATAACCAAAACCTTACCCCTAATTCTATTATGAACTTAACCACTTACATGAAAAAAACCCCAAAACATTTATTCTCTTATTTGTTTTTGAGAATGATACCAAAAATAGCATTTCTATATAATTAATTCACTTGAACTTTTAGTTTAAAGGGAAAAGAAACTGTGAACCATGTTTGCCATTTTGGGAGTTCGCTAACGTTGTGAGTCAGAGCTTTGAGCAGGATGCCCCTGATGCCCCTGTGGTCTTGTGCTGCTGTACAAGCTCCTCCATATGGTTGTGATTGTGTTTTACTCTCAGTCCTGCACAACACACGTTCCGCGGCACAGAAACAAAATGGATTAGGGAATATTGTGTGTTTCTGAAAATTTTTCAGAGGCCAGAATTTCGAAAATACAAAACATTTGACCACACACACACACACTTGCACACAGACGAGCACACACACGCACACACACGCACGCACAGATGACTTCATGCTTTGCTAGACAGATCCTCTGTTAGTGTTTCTCACTCTGTTACAGACTTGAGTTGCAGTTGAAGTTAATAAAGACAAAGAATTGAAACAAGAACACACACATCAACTGGTGAAAACACAATGGTTTTAATTATATTATGTCAACAAGCAGCACACAATAGACACAACCCATCTCTTAGATATCCCAACTAAGACACAGATATCCCAACTAAGGCATGTGGTGCAGTTATTACACAGTGAAACAGCTCAGACAGAAGCATGCCTTCAGACACAAATACACATTATGTACATGATTATGTATTCTGGTGGCAGACATTAGATGAGCACTTGTAATGATTTGCCTCATCATATACAGACAAACTACACACTACAGACAAACCACAGTGTGTAGAAAGAGCAAGAGAGAACTTATCAGGTGTCGCTGTAACTGCTTTTCGCTAATATTATGTACTTTTTCCAATTATTGAAGAGGTGCTTTTTGGGCTGGTTGCCATTCATATATCTTTAACAGAACAAGAGATGGGTGAATGAGGAGTGCATTGCTAGGAGAGGATGTACTCTGGAGAGGAAGTGTTCAAAGTGTTAGAAAATGTCTGTCTTAATAAATGTCTTAATAAATATCGACCTTTTTATAATCTTTTAGACGTAGTGAAAATGCGATATGTGTTGAACAGTAGTTGAATATATTCAGGGTGTACAATATTAGAGTGAGTAACTACAAATTTTCCCTGCTTCTGTTTATTGTCAAGAATGCTTTTTTTCTGCGTCTGTTTTGCTGGAATGCTCAGGTGAAATATGCAGAGCAGCTAGCTTGTCTCCCAACTTCCCCGCCCCACACACAAATTTGTATTATCTTCTTGTTGCTGTTTTTCTCTGAAATGTGCTGCATAGTTTTTCCATGCAGGTGGGATTTGAATGTGGTGGGGGTGGAAGGGGGCGCTGAAGTGGAACATGCAGGCAGCAGCGTTGTGGTCATGGAGGTGCACCGTGTGGTGATGTCAGTCAGTGCTTGTGGTGTGCGTGCATAGAGAAGAGCTTGCTCAGGAGTTTTCCATAGAGCTGGTTGATCAGTGCACCAGGCTTACATAACTGCAAGTGGTGTATCTGTGCAGGAACGCTGGCTTTCTCTCCTTTGCCTCCACACCGCAGTTGAGGCGAGCCGGAAGGACATTTTGGTTTTCATGGCTTCCTGGTTTCACACGATCGGGTTGTTTCCGAGAGCCTCTGGTTTGTCATGCATTTGCTGACTGTTCACGCCATAGGCAATAAATGTGGAGCAGTAGACCTACCTGGATACAAGCCACCAAATATGAGATATATTTGCCTTTCGACCAACAGTGTAACTCTTACCTCTATCACTGCAGGTGTGTTAGCTGTGGTCCGTGTGTTTGTGTAGGCTACGTATTAATGATCTTTGTCCCTCTTGTTACCACTCCCTCTATTATGCATGCAGTATTGAAAACCAGAGGAAAAAAAAAAAACTGCAGACTTTGGTACATGTCTGGTATTTCAGAAGCACGTCAAGTTTACAGACAATAATTTGTTTAAGTCAGAGCATTTAAAAATAATATCACTGTGGAGATTCATTTGTGATACCTATGATAAAATAAGTGTGAATTTTGATAGAACCAAGTATATATATATATATATATATATATATATATATATATATATATATATATATATATATTTGTCTTACGTAAACTAAATATGTTTATGGGTAACAGTTTTTTCTGTTGTCTTTTTCAGGTAAAGCACTATGTGATGGTAATACCGGAGACTATGGAGTGCCCACCCCAGGACCTGCATTTAAGGAGGTCTGGCAAGTCAAGGTTTGGCCCAAAGGCCTTGGCCAGGCCAAAAACCTAGTGGGCATCTACCGCCTCTGCCTGACAGACAAGACCGTCAACTTTGTCAAGCTCAACTCGGACGCAGCAGCTGTCGTGCTGCAGCTGATGAACGTGAGGCGTTGTGGCCATTCAGAGAACTTTTTCTTTGTGGAAGTGGGCAGATCAGCAGTGACCGGCCCCGGGGAGTTCTGGATGCAGGTGGAGGACTCGGTTGTGGCGCAGAACATGCACGAGACGCTACTTGAAGCCATGAAGGCACTTAGCGAAGAGTTTCGCCAGCGCAGTAAGTCACAGTCTGCTACAGCTGGGGGAGGGGGTGGTGCTACTGCGTCTAATCCAATCAGCGTCCCATCTCGCCGCCACCATCCTAATCCTCCACCCAGCCAGGTGGGGTTCATGAGACGACCACGCACAGAGCCACCCGGGGGCAATGGAGGAGGAGGTGGCAGTAGCAACAATGCATCCCCCACACCTCGGCATGGCTTTCCCAGGGCTCGTACTGCCAGTGATGGAGGGAAAGTGGAAGAGGGAGTAAGTGTAGGGTCGGGAGGAGTGGCATCCAGTTCCAGTCCCACCACAAATGGGTCCTGCTCCAGCACGCCCATCCTCAGGTCTACGTCTGTACGTGCCCCAACCCCAGTTAAAGCTCAGCATGCTTTGATGAGATCTATCTCCACTCCAGCCCCGTCACCTGGCCAGAACACGTCCTCTAGCTCAGGGCAAGGGTCCGAGTATGGGAGCATGGTTACTGGGACGGCTGGAGGCAGTGGTGGGGGAATTGGAGGCACCTACAGTCAAATTCCTCTCTGCCAGCCCTCTGTTTCAGGTTCCCTCAGTGACTGCGGTTCCTCAGACGAATATGGCTCCAGTCCAGGAGAGCACTCACTGCTGTCTCAGGGGGGATCTGCTGGTAGTTCAGGTGGACAATCCCTTGGAGATGAGACAACTAATTACATCCTCATGGCCCAGAGAGGACCATCCAAATCACTGCCATCACAGAACTCCTTGCCCCAGACCAGAAGGCTGCTCCGACGCTCCTCTAGCCGTGAGTGTGAAGCCGAACGTAGGCTCGTGAGTAAAAGGGCCTCTTTGCCCCCCATGCCTCTGGAGAGGCTTACCCCTCACCGCAGGGGACGGGATGTGGAGGCAGAGGAAGACGACTATGCCGTCATGTCTAGAAGCACCAGCCGCGAGTCTTTCAGCTCGCGTCAGGACTCAGAAACGACTCCTGCTGGAACTGGGTATCTGGATATAGCTGCAGAAGCCAAAGGAGAAACAGGGAGTAGTGTACCAGGTGGATCAACTGTTACTGGTAGTGGTAATGGGGCAGTTGACAATGGGTACATGTCTATGTTACCAGGAGTGACTGCTTCTCCAGTATCCCTCTCTCACTCGCTGTCCATGTCAGTGTCAGACTCTGACTCTAAACCAACCGATGACTACATGGCCATGACTCCCAACAACAGCATCTCTGCACCTCAACAAATCCGTTTCCCCACTGCGGGCACAGACGGCTACATGATGATGTCCCCCAACAGCAGCTGTTCTCCAGACCAGCGTGGGGTCCCAGCAGCATGGGTTGCCAACAGCAGTGCAGACAGCAGAGCTGGCAGTGATTATATGAACATGTCACCTATCAGTGTCCGCTCGGCTAGCAGCACGCCACCTCCTCACGAGTCCCTCACAGCATCCAACCAGCACCCTCAGCAACCTCCTCCTAAAATGGTATACTCGTACTACTCTCTACCCCGCTCTTATAAACACAACACTCCGGCCCGTTTTGAAGACGGTCCTGGGAGAGGAAAACTTCTGGGTACTGGTAGTGGAAACGGTGATGGTCAAGGTCATGGCAGCAGTAGGGCCAGCTCTCAGTCTCAAGAACTTAAGGTAGGACAGCATCTGTCTCTTTCTTCCTCATCATACTCATCCAGTTCAGCCAGCAGTGAGAGTTTGGGGGAGAGTGAGGAGAAGCTCAGCCAGGCAACGAGGGCAGTGGCTGGGGCTCATGTGAAGGATGCAGGGTCTATGCAGCCCAGGAGAGGAGGGTCTGGGGTAGCCAGACATGGACTGAACCAGAGGAACCGACCTCTCAGCCTGTTTGTGGATGTCTCGAAGGCCAACACCCTGCCAAGAGTCCGTGAAACCCCGCTCCCACCTGAGCCCAAAAGCCCAGGTGAGTATGTCAGCATTGAGTTCAAGAGTGAGATAAGCACCAAAGGAGGAGTCAGTGCCATGAGAGGACTTAGACAAGTTGGCTCCATCCCTCCAGCCTCCCACTGCCCGTTGCCCAGGCCGTCTTCTTGTCTTGCTGGGTTCTTACCTCTTTCTTGCAGCTCCTCTACAACTATCCCCCCACCTTCTGCCTCAGAGTACGTCAACATGGAGCTGGGAGCCTCCCCATCCCCTTCGTTTTCATCCTTGTCCCTCACGCCGCTCGGCTTCCCTTCTTTTCCTACTCCCCCAACTCCACCTGCGGCAGCGCCCAAAACGTGGGGCGAGCTGAGATCAACCCCTCAGAATGAGGAAGAACCCGAAGCAGAAATGGGGCGTACCGGACACGCGTCGGTTTGTCAGTCGGGGGCCTCCCCCGTAGAGTGTGCAGACTACACCGAAATGGCCTTTGGTCTGTGCTCTGGCGCCACTACCAGCTCCACCTCACCTAAAGCCACCTTGACTGACAGGCCTGAAGCCATAAGTCCCACCCTGGGCCTTAATTTAGACTTTCCACCATCCAAAGGCCTCAATCCGGATCACGGTGCAAAGGTCATCCGGGCGGACCCTCAAGGTCGCCGCCGACACTGCTCTGAAACGTTCCTCCCTCCTTCCTCCCTGTCCTCGTGCCCCGTGAGCTCCTCTTCCTCCATGTCCGTATTTAGCGAACACACCCAAGTCATGGCGCGCCGACTTGGGTTAGATGGCATGTTGTGGGGCAGCAGCACCACGCTAGACTCCTCCTCATCTCAGTACGCCACCTCTGGGTTAATTAGCCTACCTACGACGCAGGCTTCATCTATGGAGAAAGGGCTCAATTACATTGACTTAGACTTGGCAACCAAGGAGAGCCTACACCCCTCTGTAGATGTGCAGACTGCTGCCCAAACGCCCGCAACGCGACACCTCTCGTCCGTTTTTGCTACTGGAGCCGCTGGAGGTGTCGGAGGGACAGTAGGTCCTAGCAGCAGCCCTTCAAGCCTCAACACCTACGCTAGCATTGACTTCTACAAGTCAGAGGAGCTACGTTCTCACCAAGGTGGCAGCAGCAAGGATGGTACAGGTAAGCGCCACTCCAAGTTAACCATCTTCTTTAGTGCTTCTAGTTATAAGTCCTGTGAAATGCATTAGGTGTTGCTCAGAGGGCAGCGTCACTGTGCCTCTGAACTTTTAACATGCGCCTGATCAAGAAGTGATTAATAAAAAAACAGGAAAAGGCTTCACAGGATCGTGTTGTTCTTTTCAGGCACACAGTTCTTTGTTCGACTCAATTTCAATCCCTTTGCTGGTTGCCCTTTGTTTTTCTCCAGCTAATAACAGCTTGTGGTAAAAGACTGAAAACGATCTATTGCTTAATGGCACTATATGAGGCTGTGGCGCTCTCTTCTACTCACTTTATTCATGACCACCTGGTGCTGCAGGGTACAGATGTCACCTGTCTACTCCGCACGGCCTTGCCAACTGTACTGATTAGAAAGCCATGGCAAGTTCTCCATTGCGGATTTTACAGTCGTTGAGTCTGCCTGCCGTGTTTGCCTCGTGCGGATTTGACAAACTCAGTTTTGGTGTTTGAGAGCAAATAAAATGTTTATTTGAGTCACACAACAAAGGATGGCCTTCAGGAGAATTACTCAAGCACGTAAAGGTTTTTAAATTACTGGATAAATGACGGAGGCTTCCTGTTGGTCTTGAGCCACAAGCACGTGTTTCAATTCGAATTCCTTTTGTTATTTGAAGCGTTCATTTGATTTTTTTTTTTTGGTGTGTGTGTGAGTTTGTGGGATTCTATGTCAGCTTTTTGCATGTGTGGCATGAGGCGTAATGTTCCACTGACTTGAAATCAGCTTTTAGGTTTCTCATGTGAAGATTAACATCAGAGCTCAAGTTAGGGAGCCCAGATCAGCTTTTTAAAAAGGCAGCTTCTGCCCTGAGTACGAGCAGAGCAATCGAACTGCCTCTTTTCTCAGCAGTAAGCAAGTGTGTGAGCTTTTCACATTAAGTCGACAGCGTGGCTGTGGCGTTGGGAGGGAATGTAGCGCACTGGCTGTGAATGTTGAAAGGGGGCCAACACAGCGTTGGGCCAATGCAGGCACAACCTCCAGCCCCCCCCCCCTTTCTGCACGTAATAAATGATCCTTTTGTTCAAGGCTCCTCTCCCTAACTTGCCGTAGTGTATGTATGCTTGTGTGTGTGTGTGTGTGTGTGTCTACGCATGCATTTCAGCTCCAGCCGGCCTGAACCCGGTGCTCCTGAGTTCTCTTTCTATCTCCCTCTTTCGCAAAACGTCTCCCTGCACACAAACACAGTGGGAGAGGATGGGTAAAAATAGATTTTTTGGGCTAGAATGAAAAGTTGGAAGCGTTCCCACCTCTATTTGAGGGAGGATGAAAGAGACAGTGAGAGGTAGCAGTACAGAAAGGAAGGCGGAGATGCAGAGAGGGAGAGTAAGGAAGAGATGGCAGCACATGAGAGTAAGAGTAGGAGAGGGAGAGATAGACAGGGTGTGAGACAGGCAGATGGTAGAGGCGAGAGAGTTTGGGCCAGATTGGTATGTCGTGTTTGGCAGTATTTGAGGAAATGGTCTGAGTCGTGTATATTTATTTCTTTTCCCGGCACTGGGGACGAAGCGATTATCAGGGCAATTGTGGGGATTTTCCCAGCCAGTGACTCCAGGCAGGGTCTCCGTGGCGACATCTGAAATGAGAGAGGGGAGAGAGAGAGAGAGAGAGAGAGAGAGAGAGAGAGAGGTGGAGGGAGAGGAGGGGAAGTAAAAAGAAAAGAAGCAGAGGGAAGGAAGAATAAAGAATATGAAGTGAGGCTAAGAGCAGCAGAGATGGAGTGGGAGAGGGAGGGAGTGATCTAAAGAGCCATGCCAGTGGAGTAACTATGTCTGGGCTCAGGAGGTTGATGTGTGTAGGTGTTTGCTTTCTTTCACTCTTGATGTGTCAGTGTGTGGGCGTGTAATACAACTGTTACCAGTGTGGTCTCTATGCTTCTCTAATTCTCTCTCTTTCTCCCCCTCTCAATCCTGGTGTCGCTCTGGCTTGTCGTTCTCTCGGCCGCTCTGCCGCTCTGACGCTTAAGCTCTCCTGTACGTCAAAACCATGTTGTGGGTGCAACGGTGCAAATGCGGCCCGTGTAATTTCCTTTTGCAGTTTGCCTACAGCCAGTACACAACCGTCATTTCTACGGTGTTGTATATGTGTGTTGGATGCCACATTGTTTCAGTGTAATTGTTGGATATTATGATATTATTATGTCTTACTCTGTACACGGTGAAGGAAGTTCGGAGGCAGTCTGAATGAGCTTGGCTTGAACATATGGCCCTTTCAGCCCAGTTCCTCTACAGTGCATTGAGAATAATTGTTTACACTAGATCTAATATGAAAATTTGAGATTCTGAAAAGTATTTTATTGTATTCATACAGTGCCAGTAATACACAACATGTGCTAAAATAGCATCTGCTGAAATAGTGCACACACTTTTCACTAGGATATTCTAGGACGTAGTTCTTGTGCAGTTCTTTGAACTGTATGCATGAATGCGCGCACACACACACACACACACACGCACACGCACACAGAGTTAGAGACCGTAAAGCTCTGGCTGGTCTCCACCCTCCAGCAACAGTGCCACGTGTGTCTTCTCAGTGTGCCCAGAACCGTGGTGGTTAGATGCAGGCTCGGCTACTGGCACCAAGGGGGGTGAATACCTCCACAGAGAGAGCGAGACACCCAGGCAGATGTGTGGCAGAGAGATCGTTGCAGACTGCAGACAGACCAAAGCGGCATATGTGAGGCAAGGTGATGGCTATGCCATATTTGGGCTTTTTGAATTTGCACACACCCAGGCATACACACACAGCCACACTCTCATACGTGTACGCATACCCATACACACAAACACACTCATATTATCTTACAGTCGGAATATCTCCCGAACCACCTGAAGCACTTGAGTTTTTCAAGTGGAATGTTCTTCACTATCCAAGTCAGTCACTGGACCTGAACATTAACAAGAAAGTCTGCCAATGGTCTCAAACGGCTCACAGTCAACTACATTGTTCACACAGCACAGATGTAAATGTCCTCGAATGAGTCGCACTTTATCTTGATAATTGAATTTTACACTCAAGGTGCTAGAGAAGTGATGGAAACTCCCTTTCTTATAGCATGCATGTTAAATCAAAATGATGTCCTGTTAACCATGAATAATCTGTCTGGTTACTTATGGAATGTGCTGCAAATGGGCATTAATGTGAGGAAATATGAACACGGACGCCCACTGCTAGTCTCACTGGTGGTCCTGTTACACACAGGATAAAATATCTCTCCCTCTTTCCATTCGACGTCTTCTACACTGGACCATATATAACTTATATTTGGGTTTAATTGTTTTCCCTTAGCACACTGAACGTCACTGTGGTGAGGGGTTCTCAATGACCTGTGAGCTGATTTCTACTGGAAACAGTATAGTAGATTCATCTTTCATTCTGAACTGTCTGGGATCTTAAAAATGTGTGCTGGTGGTTTTTGAGAAAAGAATTGAGGCTTTTATGTCAAAAATTTAAATATGAAATATTTGTAGCATGACTTAGAATCCCATGTCCTAAAAAACAAGTGACCTTGATTTTATAATCAACATAAAACAAATCTCTTTAAATTCTCATCTTATTGTAATAAGATTGACTTTTTATAAATTATCCACTAAATTGTAGAATAATTATATGAATTATATAATTATAATAATTAGGAATAATTATGATAGTACAATGTAACATTACAGTTCCAATGGCAATTTGACTACTTATCATCCTGTTCTAGATTTAGGCTAAGGTTTATGTTTAGGAAAGTCCATTTCTTAGAAACCACGCTGTGCTGAGATGCTCTATTTACCATGTCACATATAAGCGGTTTCTATGTATTGAGTAATTTTATTCTTAAATCCTTACCAAGCCTTTTCCCTTAGTGCCCTGCCAGTCCTGAAGGACCCAAATCCAGTGACTACCAACCTAAGAGATCTTTAAAGGAGAGAGAGAGAGAGAGAGAGCGAGAGAGAGGTATTAAACCACTTAATGTGCGATCCTGAGGCACTAATGTATGCGTAGTCCACCATCCTGTGGCCTTGTGGGAGAGAAGGTTTGGTCATATGGTGCCCCACCCTGCCTGATGGGACATTGGGTTCATTTAGCCATTTAGAGTCTTAAATCCAACATCAGTTAGTGTATTTAATATTAATCATAGTTATATGTAGAAAATACAAGAGTCTGATTTAGCACAGCAAAAAAAAAACATACAATCAAAATACTTCTTACCAGCTTGATGTGGGGAGCTGAGGAATGGGAAATAGGCAGGATACATGGGACTTAAGAACCTGCTCTTCTCCCACTCCCACTAAATCATCTTGGAAGGACAGATATGCTCAGAACATTTAGAGCTCTGTAATTCAAAGGCTTTCAATCGACATCAGAGTGTTTTGTGTGGATGTAACAATATGTTTTGGAATTGATCGAATCAAGTTAAACATTTTAAAGCATTATGCATTATTTCTGCTTGTTTACACTAAATTCCACACTTTGAATTGAATGGACTGAATTGCCCTACTGTGTGTGTGTGTGTGTGTGTGTGCGTGTGTGTGCACGCACATACATGTCTGTATATGCAATTCTGTGCAGGTCATTTGGGTTACTTTAAAAATATACTCTGTTACTGACTATTAAAAAATAATCTGTAACCTAACTTAAATTATTACTATATTAAATTAATTGCTTTCCATAATGTATGGAGCACTTAACCCATTAACTGAGTTTCATAAAACTGGTCCCCTACAGTGGCAGTCAGTCTGGACACCAACAAGCTCGCACATGCTCTGGAATTTTCTGGAATTCTCTGGTATTCTCTGGAAGTCTCTGGAATCTTCTGGAAGTCTCTCTGTGGAGACTGATGTGCGTCCCAAGGGATGTGAGCGCTGTCCCCGTAACTGTGTCCCTTCCCCAGCAGGCCAGCACAGCCATGCGCTCCAGCATGTCCAGGGCTCATCTGGGACAACAAAATTCTTCACACCCATCCTGTCGAGCTTTGTTAGAATATTCTCATTATAAGGTCCTCTTTGCAGTAGGAGAACATGGGAGATCATCTATGGATCATCTCATCTATTTGTACATTTTGCCTAACTGCTCAGGACGCTGGGTTCTTCAGCCACAATGCACTGTAATGCACGAACCTCTTCTCCCACAATGCATAATAACGACAAGTGTAAGCAGTTTACCTGATAACAATTTCAGGACGTGCAGGAAACTTTACTTAACATGTACAAAGTCATATGAAGCAAATAGTGTATAGACGAGTCCTATGTTAACATTACTGTTGCAATGTGGCAACAGTCGTGGGAATTCTTCACTCGATTAGAACCATTAGCAAAATGGCAAAATAGGTCGTCCTTGTTAAGTTGTACTGTTGTCCTGCTAGTAATCATCATATCTTTACAATGAACCAGTATTCTAATACTCTAATTACTGCCCTTTCCTGTAATTTTAGTGAAGTACAGTTAGTTATTTTGTAACCTGATTACATAACACCATTACATGTGTTGCATTATTACAAAACCCTGTGTGTGTGTGTGTGTGTGTGTCATGTGTGTCAGTGTTGTTGAGTTGACCTGTCACTGTCCTTACCAGTGTAATATTAGGCTAGTGTTAGACTGCTGTCTATAGTGTCAGATTAACATTGAGTCACATGGTATTACAGACTTAGATGAGTGTGTGCTCCTCTGCATGTGAGCACATGAATGCTGGTCTTCATGTGTCACTGTATGTTCCCATCACTGACACAGACCCTCTTTCTCGACAAGTTGTTAAAATGTGATTTTTAAAAATGCCTTAAAGTGTTTTGTGGTTTCCTTCAAAGGCTTTTCAGTGCTGTAAAAGTGCCAAGTTGTGAGGGTTCATCTGTTTAAAGAGGGCAGTGATTTACAACCTGCAACCCTACCCACAATCCTGTTCAGCCCCGCCCCTCCCCCGCCCGGCGGTCCTCTCATCTGCCGGCTCTGTCATTCCACTTGTCTGTTTGCTTGATCGCATACTCAGCACAAGTGAGCATGGCATGGTGGGTTTGAGCATCAGCATGTTTACCTGATGTGTGTGCATGATGCGTGGGTGTGTGTGATTGTGTGTGCATGGGTGTGTGTGTGTGTTGTGTGTGTGCGCATGTGTGCGTGCTTGTGTGTGTGTGTGTGTGTGTGTGAGGGTTGCATCAGTCAGTGCCGTGAGATATTTGTATGCCGATAAATCTCTCATCGACGAGAAATGGGAATAATAGATCTAATCTAATAAATTTATTCTGTATACTGTAATAATCCTGTACGTTTGGAAATGTCATGAGAGCCTCTACTCTCAGATATTCTTCCTACATTGTGAAACCACGGACACCTCTGTCACATTTTAAGTCTGCGTCCAAATTGATTCAGTTTTGACTGACTGTGGGCTGAGCCAACTCACACCTCGCACAGCTAAACACAGTGGCCAACAATGTAAAGATTCCAGCAGGCCAGCAGAGGTGGCACAGCTGACCGTGACAGCCTATTTTAGCAAATCCTGGGGATATTAGAGCAAATATTGTTCAAAGGAAAGAAGGCAGAAACAAGAACAAAGATAGTGATGGAGGAAGAAAGAGACAGTGAGAAAGAGAGAGTGAGAAAGAGTGAGAAAGAGAGGGAGGGGATTGCGAGAACTTTGGCTTCTCCTTGCTTGTGCGTCAGTGGAGGAAACGCATGGTTGCCGTAGCAATGCTTATAAGTCTGTCTTTCTCCTGTCTCGTGGTCTCTCTCTCCCGTGTTCTGTTTGCCTGCCTTCCGCACGCTGGCTATTCTGTTGCGTCTGCGGTAACTGACTTCAGTCACTCGCCTCCCTACCAGTTCAGTTTGTTATCTTTTAAAAAATCTTTTGGCCTCTTTTTTCTTCCCTTAATCTCTGTGCTCATCGTTTCTTTTGTTTTTCTTTTTCTGACGATCGTTCACACACACACACACACGTACACATACACACACACACACACACACACACACACACACACACACACACACACACACACACACACACACACACACACGGATCAGCACTACAGTTACATGGGCATAGCAGTCTGACCCATTGCTCCTGCATTTTGGGGGTTCATACCGACCACGCTGTGTTCTGGGTGTGTGCTTTAGTGTTGGTGTAAGTGCCGTGATGATCGTAGAGATTTCCTTGTGCGTGTATGTGTGTGTGTGTGTTGCTGTGTATGCAGCTGTAAGAGCAGACCTGACTGGGCTCATTCTAGTCAAGGTGAGGTACAGAGAGGAAAGGAAGATTGACAGATAAGCCCCTGAGGCTGGGGGCGGCCATGAAGACACATGCTGTTTATCTTGCTGACAGATGGAGGCCACTTTAGTGAGACGGCAGTCCACCATGTGTGTATGTGTGTGTTTGTATGCACATCAACCTCTTGTAGCGGTTACATGTGTTCCTCAGCATCAGAACATACTGATACACCTATACCTGATATCTCCTATGTCATAATATCTCTTTCTCTTCCTCTTCTGTCCCTCTTTCTCTTTTTTGTCTCTCTCTCTCTACTCTCTTTCACTACCGCATTTACTACCTGTTCCCGTTCTTATCATCTTAAGCACTTGCGTTGTGTTTATATGTCTTTGAGGGTCGGACCCTTGAGCGGACTTTTCCACTCACTCAGTTTCGTCTTTGGTTCACCAGCAGAGTAGAGAACAGATGCTTTTGGTCCTTTGGTCCCTATTTTTACCTCATTTTCCCTTTTGCAACTTCTGATGTTGCTTAAGTTCTCGATTTCTATTTCTGTGGAGTTACTCAATTCTCATCAGCCCTCCACAGTCCCCCATCCCCCAATCCCCCCTACACACACACACACACACACACACACACACACACACACACACATCACTAGCCCCCCACATAAACCCCCCAAGCCTCCATGCCAGGACACTCTCTTGAGAACTTATCCAGAGATCAGATCTCCCTATGCTCACACACACAGACTCACACACCCAGGTACACACACACACGCACACACACACACACACACACACACACACACACACACACACTCCCACAGGCTCAAACACACAGCCACACACAAAGGCACAAACATACACACAGACATACACACAGGCTCCGACACACAGGTACCCATTTACCGTTGTGCACATGCTTATATGTAATACTGGGATACTCATCAAGTTCCCTAGATATACATGATTGTATTGAGGCAAAGTCCTGCCTTCACATCCTGTCAGTCTCCAAGAAATGTCCTCATTTGACTTTATTATATTAACTTCTCTATGTTCATACTGGAAATGTAACATGCTTACCTCTTACCTCTTTTGAACACAAAATCGAATTACTAATCTGGCAGATTAGTTGGTGCTGGCTGTGTCTTCAGTCAGCTGAGCTGTTTAGTGCCTTTGTGACCTTATCAGAAGTGCAGTTTCCTTTTATGGATCTAAAAATACCATCTTGTAATATCGAGTTTAGAGAAACAGTAGACAGCATTTCCAGCTGAGAGGGTTAGTGTACGGTCACAGCTCAACTTCTCAGTACCTTTTGAACTCGAGGAGAGGGATCCAGAGGTGTTCAGCGTGGTGGGCTGTCAAGTACTGCAGTGTCATTTCCCAGGGTAACGAGCTCATCACATCCAGATAGCAAAGCTGATTATATTCAACCGAGGAGGCGTTTCTCACACAGGCAGGTGTGCGCGCACGTGAGCACATGCATATATATATGTGCATGTACATGTGCGTGTGTGCGTTAGCATGTTTGCATATGCATGAGTGATAGAGGGAGAGAAAGAGAGACAGAGAGGGATAGGAGGAAGGACAGAGAGAGAGAGAGAGAGAGAGAGAGAGAGGAAAATGAGTGTACAGAAGCTGCTGAAAATTGAGTCCAGTGTCTAATAAAACTGCAGCACTGATGTTCTCCACACACTGCCACATATACAGTAAACCCTCTGACCCTCGTCAGTTTGTTTTTGTTCCACATTATGTAGTTTTCATCTAGTTATGCTCTCGTGGTTGGCCGTACGCTGAGTGTGTGTCGGTGTATGTGTGCATGTATGAATGAGTGGATACATAGAAAGACAGAGAGAGAATGTGCACATAAACATGCAATCTATCTGTGGAATAGGAGTGTTTGGTGTGTATGTGTGTGTGTGTATGTGTGCATGTGCATGTGTACACTGTGTGTATATTGTGTATGTTCTGTGAATCCCTGTATATGTTCTATGAATCCCTCAGGGCGATACTGGTTAAATCTTGTCAGAGTCGGATAAAAGAACAAACTGAACCACAGGCCGAGTTGCGTAACACACACTTACATTCAATCAACCAGAACAGCCTTTACCAACCATTAGCTTCTGTTCATAGAAGCCTACTTATTCCACTCATTCACTTTAGAACTGTATGTCTGTGTTCTTTACCATTTCTAATAAAGGACCAATAAGTAGCCATTGCTCCGGAAAATTAAACAAATTTGTTTTTATCATGCGGCAGTGTAGATAGATTTTATAGATTTGCAGTGGCTGGCCATGAGTTGGGATGCGCCTGATCTCACGGAGAAGCGAAGGGAGAGTGAGAGATGGAGGGAGCAGGAGGGCCAGAGGGGTTCATGGCGTCCTGCAAGCACACGGGGACCTTCAGCAGACAGGGCTGTGTCTTGGCAGGAATCCTTAAGGGTTGCAGGGCTGGTTTGGTGGAAGAGCCTGAGGTTGGTCGGAAACTGCTCTGGTTCAGCCCACGTCTCAGGGCTCCCGCCGCTGTCCTCCCTCCGTGTTTTTTCCTCTGATGGAGGATCAACGCTCCACCCCCCGACTCCAATAACACGTACCGCCTCAGGAGAAAAGGCCGAACCCACTCACAGAAGCGTAAAATAACACGGACCCCTTCACAAGCCTCGCTTACCTGCTCGTGAGCTGAATGAAGCATGCTGGAGCAGCGGTTCCGCTGTGCTGGGCGGTGCTGTGGCCCGTCTGGGCTGAGCGTCCGCTCCAGGGCTACAGGAGCGCTCCGTGCCGTTTGCTCCGTACCGTTTGTTCCTCGAACATTTTCCTCGAAACTTCTCCAGTCTTCCGTTCTCACCCATGCCTTGCTTTGCCCTGTATGGAAGAGGTGTGTCTGTTTAGTGTTGTGTGTTTTAGTGTCGTGCGTCCCGTATACACAAATGTGCTTTTGGTCCACGACATGGTGTCTTTTTGTTTCTGAGAATGTCACGGTGTCTGTGTTGCTTTGGTGCTAGGTTAAAAACAGCAGGGATACTCTGACATGCTTTATGAGATGTCTTGACCAGATCTTCTACAATTACCTCTCTCTCTCTTGCTCTCTTGCTCACAGGCACACACTCCGGCACAATCCCTCTCCCACCATTTAAACTGCTCTCACGTGTTGAGCTTTACATGCCTTTAATGTCCTTAGGAGATACGCACCGCACCTTATCTCATACACCAACAGAAAACACAACAGGAAAAAGACCCTAAATTGCAATTCCTGAGGGAGGAGAGAGAGAGTGGGCAAAAAACAACAACAGTGAGACCAGCAGAACAGACGACTTTGCAGCCTCTTCATCTTATTCCTCATTCACACAGGCAAAAGAAAGACTCTGTTCTGCTGTGCATGAATAAATATTTGCAGCCCTGTGTGGTTGAACTATGTGGTTGAACTGTGTGTGTGTGTGTGTGTGTGTGTGTGTGTGAGAGAGAGAGAGAGAGAGAGAGACCAAATGCACTTCTGCCTGGTGTTGTCACAGAAGTGCTTTGCTGTCAGTCGGGGGACTAAAGTTATAGACAGCAACTGCCCCACTTGTGGAGGAGGGGAGAGACACTCACTAGACTCTATACAGATCTAGTGTGTGTGTGTGTACACTGTCCCAAACAGAAAGTTCCCCACAAAGTGCCCCTTATCATGAGGATGCCAAACAGCAGTTGCACTTTGGGGTCAGACCTTGCAAAATCCCATCAGTGCCTTAAGCAACAACCCCCCCTTCGTCACAGATCTGTTGACTGCAGCAATGCAGGAGAGTGACGCTGAATGACACACGGCTGTCCCTGAGGCACGGAGCTTGACCTGCTCCTGTCGCCATGGCGCAGCTCCGCGGGGCAGGCACCTGAAGCCCCGCCCACTTCCACTCCTGCTACTGACGAACCACGGGCAGTGACACGCCCAGTCAGATGAGTTGTGAGAAAAAGTCAAAATTGAAATTTGAAATTTGTTTCCCAAAAAGCAAAGCTGTAATCACGTATGAATAAAGAATTTTATAATCAATTGTTGCGTTTGTTGATAAAATTTAAATGATCTTGAGCTGAGGGTAGCTTTTAAGCTTACCAAAGATGGCAAAGATTTTCATTTAAATGACAAAGATGGCAAAACATGTTCATTTAAATACTGACCATTCAAGTTGGGGAGCATGTGTACTTCTGTGTATTTGTGCAGTGAATATTTTTGTAAGTGTTTTGAAAGTATGGAACTTGTGTTTCTGTAATATGATTGGCAGAATGTGCTCAAGTGACAGAACTGCTTAAGTGACAAAAGGCGACAGTTGAATCAGCAAAGCTCTGTATGTGTGTGTCTGTGCTTAGGTGTGTGTGCTGGTGTGTGTTTCCATGTATGTGTGTCAGTATGGGTGTTTTCAAGTGTTCAACGCTTCATAGACATCTACTGACATATACTTTAATATTTGTGTGTGTGTGTGTGTGTGCATATGCGCGTACATGTTTGTGGGTAGGGCTAGTGTGTACAAAGTGCTTAAACTATTATTCTGCACCATTGACTTAATCCCAGGACATGTCAAATTAGCCAGCAACCAGACACACACACACATACGCACACACATACAAACACATACAGTAATTCTCTCTTCATTTTATACCATGAAATACAAATACTATATATATTCTGAGACCTGCCCATTAAACTTGTTCTGCCATTCTGTCCACCAGACCACTTTTACACACACACAGTTAAAGGTAACTTTTGTCTTTTTATTAATATCTCCATATTTTACTCACTCTCTCTCCCTCTCTCTCTCTCTCTCTCTCTCCTTCTTTTTCTGCTCCTTCTCTTTGGAAGTCCCCATACCTCTAGGGTGTGGCTACACTGTATACACACTGACAACCTTGTGGGTGAAAGGGAGTGCCATTGACATAGAATTAGCAGAGTAAGGGTATACCTCTCTCTATCTCACACACACACACACAGCATTACTGCATGATAAAGCCAAGGTAAGTAATTGAGATTCTGAACCTGGTAGACCAATTAAACATGTCACAAACCAGATATGCAGACACTTACACACACTTACACTCACATCCACACACATAACCATATACACAACCAGACAAAAGAGAGAAATTCACATTTATATGTGTGGTGAACGTGAGAGACAAAGACAAGCAGAAATGGCTCCACTGTATAAACACTGATCAGTGTAGAGAAGCACATGAGGGAAGGGGATACATTAAAAGACAGAGAGAGATTGTTATCCTACATTTCATTATTGCTTTATTGCTCTTAAGAGAAGACGTCCATCCTAGTGCCATAGCAGAAGCAGCGAGACTGTGTGTGTTCGGTGTGTGTGTGTGTGTGGGGTGGGGGGGGGGGGGTCTGTGAAAATTACATCCGAAAACAATGTTTTAGTGCATACTGTATTGTACTTTTGAGCCTCAGACAATTTCTTTGTCATGTTTGTCTGAGGGTCACATATATGTACAGGCATCCAGTGTGTGTGTATGTGTGTGTGTGTGTGTGTGTGTGTGTGTGTGAGAGAGAGAGAGACCAAGAGTGCTGATGTCTCTTCTGTCTCCTCTTGTGATTATTTGTGAGGCTTGGTAAGTTGCTGTGTTCTGGGTAGCACAGTTTGTTCTGGGGGACTAAATATAGCATCACACAAGAGGTGGTGAGGGAGCCATGTTTACAAATGGAGCAGAGGGCCAGGAGATTCAGGCAGATGAGCAGAGAACATTGGTCAATTATCTCTTCATCATCAGCATTTTATTCACCTTATTTGAGGCCTGATTGATTTGTTTTTCTTTCATACTGAGTTGCTTCAAAGATGATAGGCTTTTTAAAATGTCCCCTTAGTGCGGTCAAATTATTTTGTTTGTTCATCAATCGATAATTTCTGTGCTATTGTAACATAATAGTAATGTAATAGTGTAAACAGTTTGTGTGTGTGGCCAGAAAACTACTAACAAATTCTGCAACCAATTTATTGCAAAACCAGTCCATGCCTAACTGCTGGGGGCTGGTGAGCCAGTTCACCCATCATGATGTTTGCATGGCTGGAAGCCTGAGCTAGCGCAGAGGAGCTCATGTAGACAGACCATGCCAAACCATCTCTGCCGTCTCCACGATATTTCTGCACTCGTGCTCAAAATGCTTGATCTTGGTCTGAAGATGGAGGGAGAGGGTAGAGACCTTCATGGCTTCGTGGAGAAAGGATGACCGCAAGCAGAGCTTTGGTTCCTCACAATATGCTGTGAATGTGTTCACACCACATGCTAATATGAAACGTAAATAAAATAACGATCAGTTTGATGGAGAGTTAGCTGAAAACGTCAGTGCAGTGTTTGAGGTGATCACTGTGCGATTCTGTGATATGAATGCAGTCGTGATTCTGTGATGTAAACGTAATAGCTAATCCCAAATGACTACAAATCAGATAAAGTTTTTAGTGCATCTTTTTTTTCTGACAGAGAGGTTAAAAATGGGCAAACAGCCTTGCTTTAGGAGAGATTACAGAGCCACGCTCCTGTCTGCACGCAGACGGCAACGTCGGAACGTTTCCCAACCTCGCAGAATATTCCCAGTCACCCAGATTAGCCGACAGCTCTCCTTGCTGCGCGGCTCGGTGTCGTGCGTTTTGAAGTCGCTCTCAACGACAGCAGCTCGCTAATGAGGGTGAAAAACGGTCGGATGTTGGTCAGAGGAAAAGATGGAGGAGTGGAGAGGTAGAGTGAGCCCTGCTGTTTGTGTTGTAAGTGGTGTCTAATGATCGTTCATTCAGGGTGGCCCTGCATCAGTATGAGTGGGTTTTGCTTGTGCTGAAGTGTCATGTTTTGTGTGGCGGCTGCTGACGCACACACACACAAGTACACAGCGCGGCCTCTGATACGCCCTGCCCTCAGCTTCACGCGCTTCTTCTAAAGCACACAGGCACATATTCGGCAGAACCCGCACCCGCGCTTACAAGGTTACTGCACGTCATCTTGGCTATTTGCCTTTCTCTTTATTGACACTTAACCCTCTTTAACTTAAGAAAGCCATGAGAAAAAGTCATAGGGCAGTTACACACAGTCCCACAGACAAAAAAAAAGAAAAATTGCATCGGACGCTTCGTATTGATTTCCATATACAGCAGTGCTCAGATTACAGCTGACTGATCGTGTTACGTGAGGGCAGTGTGGCTCCTGAGGTTGACACAAAATCTTTGCTTTTCCTGATGGCAGATGCTCTACAGGCCAGATGCTCATCTAAGAGTCCACAAAGCACTACTGCTCTCAGTAGATTCTTCACTAGTGGTGTTATAGATAGAGGCAGGCTGATCGGATTTTAGAGTTTAACTGCATGTGTTCCGTGTTATACAAACCTGTTTAATTGACCTTCTAGAAAAAGAAAAAAGTCACAATTATGAGTGGTCTAATATTTGTGTAGAATGTTACATTCTCTTTATCTGAAACCATAAATCTCACTAAAATATTTGTCCCATCTATTTTCAGAATGTTGAGCGCTTGGCCTACTTTGGAATTCTGGGAAATGAAGTCCAGGAGCTCTCCTGCACACTGCCAGTGCAACTGCGAGAACAGAAACTGGGAGAAGGCAGCGTGGCGTGTACACGCACAACATCCATAACGCCACTCAAGCACTTTCGAAAGAGACTGATAAAAAATAATAAATCATCTCTGTTTTTAGTTGGACTTATTGCAGCAACGAATAGGAGCAAGTGCCAAAAGACTAGAGCGCAAGAACTCTGCCTGCTGCCTAGACTGTTTCTGTAACAAACAAGCACTGTAGCCAATCAGAGGACAGTATGAAGAACGCCTGCCAGCCTGGAGCCAATGAGGTCCAAGATTCAGACGCTTGAACAGTTTGGAGTCAGATGCTCACAAACAAACAAACAATGGCTGACGATCACAGTTCTCAGATATATTATACATTATTTGCAAAAAGTGCCTGTTGGTTTTGATTGTAGCCATTCGAAAAAAAACAACAAAAACCTTGATTTTGACTGAAGAGCTGGCTTAAGTTTTCAACGAAAGGCTTTTATTATGTAGTGTTGGAACTGATGTAAATAGAACTGAAGTGAAAGATCTGAATGGTGATCATAATGATGAAGATGTAATAATGATTTTAAAATAGCCTGTGATGTGATGTTTAGTTACTTAGCAAAGCAGCTTAACTGTAGGCCTCAGTACCCCAGCCAGCCACTACTGACTGGCCTTCTGCTTGCTTTGTCCTTATTCCTGTTTCCAGTTCTTTCGCCTCTGGAACCATGCATTTGCTTTCTTTCTCTCTTTCATTCTGGCTCCTGCGCCATCGTTTTCATTTCCTCAATTTCATATTTCTCTGTCTTTTCTAGTGATTTATGTGCTCCAGCTATGCAGTAGCACTTCAGTGCCTGTCTCAACCCCGCCGCGTCCTCTGCTCATGCTAGCGTAAAAGGTAGCGTACAACAGAACGGGCTATTTTTACATGTACTCCTAAGGTGGGAGGTTTCTCTGTGATGGTACCTGCTGTTACTTACCTCATATGGCACGCAAACATGCTAGCTGTCCCAGTACACAGTGGACTGTACCAGTTATGTTTCAGATAGAAATATGAAGGACGCTGCAAATCTAGAGAGTGCTGTGGATGTTGCCTTTCACACTGATCTGAAACCGGTTTCGTTTTTCTTGATGAAGTTCAAAGTAAGGGTTGGTAGGGGTAGCTGACCCCACCTTTGCATAAAAGGGCAAAATCTACATGGGCTATGTAACTCCATGTTGTTTCAATACACTCAGAGGCAAAGAGTGTCAAAATTAGGCTCCGAATGCAAGAGATTCTCTCGATTCCATGTTTGTGGTAACTTTCTATCCCTCTGCCATTATTATCAACATTACTTTGCTTTTTAAAAATGGCTAGAGCGTGTGTTCATGCATACATGTGTGGGCGTGTGTGTGCGTGTATGGGACTGTGTGTGCTTCTCTACTCCGCACTGCCCCAGCACTGGCCTGTCCCGTGTTTGCCTAGAAACAGTGCATAACAAATAACCTTTATTGCATCCAGATTGGGCTCCATGCGTCAGCACAGTAAGTCCCACTGCTTTGTACTCCAGAGGTAGAGCAGGCAGCCCCAGTGGCCATGGAAGGCTTCAGAGCCATTACAGAGGCACGTATCACAGCCGCAGTGCACATGCCCTCCAGAACATACCTCACACCTCATACAGTGCACGTCCAGTGCGGTCAAGCCAAAAACACTCGAGGCCGACGGTGGATTCTTCTTGACAGCTCAAGAATTTCAGCAGGACGTGAATTTCAGAAAGGTACAACTAAATACCGCACAGCGCGAGCCACGTCGGCCGAAGTGGCGTGCTGTCAGGAGTGGTGCGTAGAGCTCTGGTGAAGTTTGCACCAGCGTATGCCATTGTCCAATACGTTGTCCGGCCATTGAGATATTTATGAGGGACGTTTTGCAGAACCAAACTGTGAATGTAATTTTACCACTTGAGTCTTTGAGAGAATCCAGATATGGGGCAGCAAACACCATCTCCCTCAAGAGTGTTAATAAAGGGATACAGAGTATAACAGATAATGCTTTTGATAATGATGTAAAATTCTATGTATTTTTTGAGGGGGCGGGATCATTCCCACAGTTTTTGCTGCTGTTCTTACTATATTTTATGTTAGGGGAGTAGAACTTACCAACAGGTTTCTTCTTATGCGCTAAAGTTTTTTTTCTGTAATTCATGTCACGTTGCTTGAAAAAGAAATGGCAGTGTGATGATGATGTTTTTCATGTTCTGTTCAAGAAATAAAAAAAAATGATTGGAAACTTTTAGAGCGGTGATTTACAGTCGGTCACAGACAGCCATTTTGAAATCATAGCCATACAAGGAGGTGAAGGCCTGCTCCACTCTTAGCACTGTGACCCAGAACCAGGCAGGGTCAGAAACATTAAAAAAAAACACACACCAAAAGAACTTAAGGAACTAATTAATGAACATATAAAACGTTTCACGTAAAGTTAGGGCAAGTTGAAACTGATTAGACTGTAAAGTAAAAGGTGCTTTGTTTAAAAAGAGACATAAACATAGCTTCCCAGCATGCATTGTAAAATGACTTGTACGAAGCACAAATCAGTATTGATTTCATGTTATACAACATCTGTTTACATTGCAGTGACACTTTCAGCAGTAGACTTTAGTCAAGTAAAAGGTTCAGTGTTAAGTTTTATTGATTGATTGAAGTAAGAGTACAAATGGATTTTCAAGCAATATGACCCAAAATATGAACCCAAGAAATATGACAGAGTCTGATGTACAAGAGCCTAACAGCCTAATTGATGGCTAATTAAATCAGTTCTATGTGGTAGATGAGAATCTTTTAATCTATTATCGCAATTTTACTCAGTATGAGAGATGTACTCTTCCCCCTCTCTCTCTCTCTCTCTCTCGCTCTCTCTCCCTCTCTCTGTATGGAAGTGATGACATGTCCTTATACAGCCACCAAAACACACAAAACATTCATTATGCTGTGTGTGTGTGTGTGTGTGTGTGTGTGTGTGTGTGGTGGCAGATGGTGTGCTAACCACAGAGATAAATCTGTATTTTGTCTGTGGGTGCAACAGTATCTCAGGTGAGCAGCATACTGAATGACCACAAATGACGCGACTCACACCTGGACCGTGTTTACACTCCACTGGTTTTTTTGGTGTGGTAATCTGGTCTAATCTATTATTTCTTTCCGAGAGAGAAAGTGCATTCCAGGCAGAATTAACAGTCATATTTGGAAAAAATTGAAAATATTAGATAAAAGCACAATTTTATACATCCACAAAACGGCACCCTGTAACATTGTACCAAGTGTGCGGCAGCAGTATGCAAAAAATTTTATGTTATACACCTAGTGTATACTTAATCCAAATACCTGCAGGGACTGAAACGTGGATCTGACGGTATTCTGTCTATGACCTGTTTTTACATACAGGTGTCTCTGGCTCCTGTTCCACTTTCTTGTCTCTAAGGTGCCATATGGAGCCCGGGGCTTCTGGGTAGACGTGTGTAGATGTTATTTGATGTTAGACACTTAGTCTACATCACGCAAGCTCCAGGTAGGAACTATTCTTGCAAGCTGATGTAGGAACTGTTCCTTATACAGAGTTATTGTATACTTATTAATTCAACCTCGTAGAAGAGAACCAAACCAACAAAACATGAAAGGAACCGAGGGGAACCTTATTTAAGATGTCAGAATGTTGGTCTAATGTTTACAGAGCTTTTTTTTTACTGAGTCTTTTTGTTTTTCATTATCCAGATTGTCCCTGTGCAGAAGGGCAGACAAAAGATATGCAAGGTCTTAGATGTTTCTAGTGTGTGTGTGTGTGTATGTATGTGTGTGTGTGTTTGATATAGGAAATTCTTGTTCAGAGTGCACTGCATTAAAAGCAAAGGTTTTAAAAGAGCATACTTTAATAGCGCATTTTTCTCTCATTAGTCTTCTTCATTTTACCAGGTATATAAATATCATATGAAATTCCAAGCACATCTGACCCTTGGACACAAAACTGATTACACAAGAGTTTCAACTTAAAAACAGTAAAGCTGCTTAACTTCCCTCTTGAGAGCTGAGAGCCTCTTTGGACAGATTCAAAACACACTCGTTTCTAATCATTCATTCCAGGTCTAACAAAATTTGGTGTATGCACTGCTCATGTGTGTTTATGTATATCAAATTAGTATTTCATCAAGGTGTAATAAACAAAAATACTAATGCAGGTGTCATGACCAAATGTGTTGCATATATATGCTTTCCAAAATTATTTATTTCAAAACCTGCAAGGCACAGCAGAACAGTTGCCCTTCTCGAAAAGCAGCCATCATTTTCGGCCACACAACAGCACAATCTTAGTACTGGATGTACTGCAGGAAATCTTCCTGTTTTATTACTTCCCTTTTGGCTCAGCTAGGGAGGAAGGTCATTGTGTGTGTGTGTGTGTGTGTGTCTGAAAGAGAGAGAGAGAGAGAGAGAGTGAGAGACAGTGTATGTGAGAACAGGGCAAGTCTACATTTAGAACAAATCTAATTCATGTCTTCGTTTCATAACTACCTTGGCTGCTTGATCTTCATACGTCTTTGAGGACACAAATCGTGTATTTTTCTACCACAATCTGTATAATGTTAAGTTCCATCAATATTAATTATTGGTTGTCAAGGTGTTACCATGACCCAGCCATGGTTCTACACATACTGGTCGATGAGGGTATGTATGATGAACATATTTTAATACCCTGCCATTATACTTTCATTACCTCATTGCTTCTTTGTATTTATCTAAACAAAACAGGAAGTCTTTTTTGTTTTCCTCTCTTTTCCATGCTCTCCGTGTCTTTTATCATGACAAATGCGCCTTTTACGTCATGTGGAGCTGTGAAGTAGATTTAGAGTGAGTGCAGAGAAAGAGTTAAGAGCTTGCATCACTGTCATCCTGGAAGGAATAGTAGTTTTTGTGATGATTTGAGATCAGATTTGCAGTTTCTCTGGCTATGTTTCATATATGGATTTATCAGGATACGCTGAGTCTAGACCAGCTTCAAAGCTACAACTACTTAGAAAGCGAGAGTGGGGATGGCAATGTGGTGGGAGGGAAGACGTGGTCTGCCACTTTGGGGCCTCTAGATTTTATTTTTCCTGAAAAGCTGCCTGAGAAGGCATGGACACATGGTACAGAATTCCCCCACAGCCTGTGTGTGTGTGTGTGTGTATGTGTGTGTGTGGTGAGAGAGAGAGAGAGAGAGAGAGAGCAAGATGATGAGAAAGAGAGGGAGGGATAGAGGGAGGGGTGAGAAAACGACAGCATGGACGTGTTCTTACACAAACCGAAGAAAAATATGCAGCAAGTTCCAGTGTTCCTCAGCGCACCTTTGCATATTCCCAACAAAATTATACACTTCAGACTTTTCCTTAATGTCAGTTCAAATAGCCCTTTGATTCTCCCCTCCAGCTTTTCAGTGAAAGGACAAAAACTTCTTAAGAAATGAAATAAGGAATGTTCCACTTTCCAGGCATTTATGGGGGGGGGGGGCAGTAATCCAATGTACAATGTATGCAGTCATGATTGACAGGAACACCCCCCCACACACACTCCCCCTCCACACACAGATTTTCCTTTAGCGTCGCCCTCATGCTGAGGAAATGTGGCGGTTAAGGATGAGTTGTAGAACAGGCGGTTCCTGGTGAGGTTTTGCTCATGTGAATAAAGGTGTAGGGTCATACTTTTGAAATGCCCCATGTACTCTAATTTAGCTCAGGTATGGAATAGAATTTTTTTACTGTCATTATTCATTGGCAACAGAATGCTAAAATGCTTTTTTTTGTTTGATCAACCGAATAATAAACGTGTTTTTGCTGGAGAGCTTAATGCCCTTGTAAAATGATTGAGCTATAAAAGTCATTTCTGAGCAATAATGTTTTGTTGAACATGTAATTTGTATGTAATCAATTCTTAATGATCTATCAGAAATGGCAGTTATTAACAAACAACTGATGTTGAGAAAGCCATAAGATTTTCAGAGCATTAATATAAACGAAGAGTGCATAGAAGTATCCACATTCATTCATTTAAGCTTGTGAAAATACAGTATGTAGAGGGTTTGGGGTTACCTTTTTGTACAACAGTCCTGTACTGGTGAAAAACAAAATGAACCCAAAGAACTCTGAGAGCAAGGTTTCACACGGCACGCATACGCCATCTGGTGGCTATCTAACACATTGATCCAAACCATCCAGTTATTGGGAAGACTTCCATTTCCAGAGACTCTAGTTCTGGTGTTGCAAAATTGTAGAGAAAAGAGAAAACTGGAGTGGTGAAATGCAACTTTCTATTGTTTAGTGTTTGAAAGAGAATGAAACATCTGCATCAGCAAAATAACCTTGTAGTTACTAAAACAGCCTTTATTATCAGACAGGAAAAGACATTTCTTCTCCCTTTTCTTGTTTTATAATATCCAGTTAAATAAATCAGAATGTTTCACCCTCTTGATTTCATATTGCATAAAACAAAGACTAAACAAAACAGACACTTTCAAATTGAAAACTCCCAACACTTTTCTTACCTGAAAAGTTATATTCATAGTGCAAGACAGAAGAAGAAAAATAATCTTGGTACTCAGTGTTTTATTAAACACTGACTCGGGTACAAAGTGGACATCACATTTACATTGTAGAGAGAAAAATGTAATGCTACCAGCTGTCCTACGTTGCCAATTTAACTTGGATCATTAATCAGACAAAAGCTGTTGGACAGAAATGACCAGAACTAGTAATAGAGCATATGAAATTACTAGAACTACTAATTTGTAGTAGTATTAGAACTAGTATTACTAGTAATAACATTAGAACTAGATCTAGCTCTATGTTCAAGAACTGTAAGAACTAGAATTCTTAGAACATCCAATACACACTAGCATTCATTCCATTTGATATGCTATACACATGAACTTGTCTTGGAGGTTTACCTTCATGGAACAGTTCACTGTAATTCTCACATTGGCCATATTCATACACCAAAGCAAGCAGTTCAAGAAATGATTGCCTGCCTATTGCATAACTGAACTAATGAATCTGAAAAGATAATGTAAATAAAGTTCTGTCTAAAATAAGTGTGAAGCACGGTTCAATGAGCAAAGGTTTACAGAATTTACAGGATAAAGCTTAGACGGTTCACAGTCCACAGCATTTTGTCTTCCACCATTTCCCATGTGATGAGTAGCTTCAGTATTACTTGATGGGCTGGACAACTTCTCGAGGTGCAGGAGATACTGAATCACTTGCAGTTTGCACTTGTTTTGACCTGGAGAGCTTCACCAAAAAGTGCCCAGGTCCTTTGGTTGAGCATGCTAGTCACTGTGAATAGTGAAGGTGGCACTCCCTCCAACATCTGAAGATCGAATTGCTTTGAAATTGGTGTGGTCCCGTTGTCTTAGAGAAGAACTGAGATTATTGGCACCATCATTGTCATTGGGATTTCTGTTAACAGATGTATTTGTGCCAGTGAAATTCAAGTTAACAAAGTTCAGGTCCAATTCAGCTTTCGATGATGTTTCACTATGCATCTCACTACTCTGATTTAACTTCAAATTATTTTGATATGTCATGTTCTCCTTTGAGAGGTTCATCATTTCATGAGATGATTTTTTTATTTTAGACTTACTTAAGCGGACTATAGGAGATCTGTATGTAGGTATCTGTCCATTCTTTGAACCTGACTTCAACTTGTTGCCCTGAGGATAGACTCCAATATGTTTTCCACCCACAACACTGCTAGTAGGTCTTGAACTTTGTGTAGCATTGTCACGACTTTCATGTTGTTGGATTGGGTCAGTCAATTCATTATTCTGTATTTGATTTCTTTTTGGTGACTCTATATGACCTTTATTTTTCAGTGATGTAAGCTGCACTTCCTTTGGAACAGACTGCAAAGCAGAGATTTCTATTTGTAAGTGTCCAGTCCCATTCTGAGGCATGACAGACTCAAGACTGGCTAAATCGAACCCTGAAGAGGAAATGCCGTCTTGATTTTCATTTACCTTTTGTGGCTTGTAAATGTGAGAAAAGGCAAGATTGTGTGTTGTGGATTCACCATCAGAGTAGATATTGCTGCCAGGTAAGTAGGCACCATCAACAGTGAGCAGGTTTTCAGAAGTGCGACTGAAGGAGGGGGAAGTTTGAACTGGTTCAGTCTGGTATGCTGCGTCATCACTTGTAACAAAGTTATACTCAGCTGAAATTTGATGATTTTGAATAAACTCAGATTGGTTATAATTATGAGAATGATGCAGAGTCTGGTCAGCATCTCTGTTTGGTATGGAATTTGCCTTGTTCCACATCAAAACAGACTCATTAAAAACATCTTTATTCTGGACTTCTATTCTATCAATCATGACATCTGAGGCAGAAGTTAGGTCTTGTCTAAATGGTTTCTCAGAATCAGTGGCAACGGTTTTGGAAATCTGGCTGGGGCTTATAAGTAGTAGTTCTCCAATAATACTTTGGTTATGTTCACTGATGCTTATAACTGGATTGCTTGTCGAAGGGATTTTGATGATCTCATCTGAAACTGACGTATTTGCTACCCAGCCATTAGATGTTTCTGGCTGCCCTTGGCCAGGTTGCAATCCACCTAAATCTATGTTCAACTTGGTGTCTGGTTTTCTATATTCCAAGACTGGTAGATCATGTGACATTTGTGAAGGAGTTTGGTGTAAAGTTATATTGTTTTGATCAAAGTCTTTAGGATTATTCATGCTGGAATTGTCAAGGATACTTAAATTGTTTTGAGGGTGGCTATTGTGACCATGTATCCATTTAACAAAGGTATCTTCTCCTAACAAGATGGTTGCTGGCCATATTTCACCATTAACGGATGGTGGTTTTCCAGTTGGATGCCATTCCCTGGGCTCTTCAAAGTTCTTGAGAGAAACAAAATTGGAAGTTTGATAGTGGTGGCTCTCAGGTGTCGGGGAGCTCTGAGAAGAAAGAACTGTAACCACCTGAAGAAGTGGGACTTCGCTTGGTGGCTGACCATGTGTAGATCCTGCTCCTCCATTGCTCTTTTGCATCTCATTAGGCATTAGGTTAATGTTGAGAGGGAGGTTGAGAGGGAGTGGTTTTACGTCCCAGACTGCATGGGGATTTTTTGAATTTGCATAATCTAGTTGATTTTGTCTTCTGTACGTGTTGTGATTTCTTGATATACTTGGGCTTGCAGCAGAAAACCAATGATGGCTCAGGTCCACTTCAACTTCTGGTGGTCTTTGACTATGCATCTCAGTGCTTTGATTTAACTTCGAATCATTTTCATATTTTGTCTTACCAATTGAGAGGTCCATTGTTTCATTAGCTGAAATTTTGTTTTTAGATTTACTTAAGCGGACTATAGGAGATCTGTATGTAGATGTCTGTCCATTCTTTGAACCTGACTTCAACCTGTTGTCCTGAGGATAGACTCCAATATGTTTACCAACCAAAGCACGGCTAGTAGGCCTTGAACTTTGTGTAGCATTGTCACGACTTCCATATTGTTGGACTGGGTCAGTAAATTCATTATTCTGTATTTGATTTCTTTTTGGTGACTCTATATGACCTTTGTTTTTCAGTAATGTAAGCTGCACTTCCTTTGGAACAGATTGCAAAGCAGAGTTTTCTATTTGTAAGTGTCCAGTCCCATTCTGAGGCATGACAGACTCAAGACTGGCTAAATCGAACCCTGAAGAGGAAATGCCGTCTTGATTTCCATTGACCTTTTGTGGCTTGTAAATGTGAGAAAAGGCAAGATTGTGTGTTGTGGATTCACTATCAGAGTAGATACTGCTACCAGGTAAGTAGGCACCATCAACAGTGAGCAGGTTTTCAGAAGTGCGACTGAAGGAGGGGGAAGTTTGAACTGGTTCAGTCTCGTATGCTGCGTCATCACTTGTAACAAAGTTATACTCCGTTGAAATTTGATTTTGAATAAACTCAGATTGGTTATAATTATGAGAATGATGCGGAGTCTGGTCAGCATCTCTGTTTGGAATGGAATTTGCTTTGCTCCACATCAAAACAGACTCATTAAAATGTTTATTCTGGACTTCTATTCTATCAGGCATGACATCTGAGGCAGCAGTTAGGTCTTGTCTAAATGGTTTCTCAGAATCAGTGGCAACAGTTTTGGAAATCTGGCTGGGGTTTAAACTAAATACTTCTCCAGTGATACTTTGGTCAGGTTCATTGATGCTTCTAACTGAATTACTTGACTGTCCTTTGTCAGGTTGCAATCCACTGAAATCCATGTTCAACTCGGTGTTTGATTTTTTATATTCCAAGACTATTAGATCAGGAGAGGTTTGTGAAGGTTTTTGATGGAAAGATGTATTGTTTTGACCAAAGTCTTGAGAATTATTCATGCTGGAATTTTTTGGATTATTTTGAAGGAGGCCAGTTTTAGCTATCTGTTTAACAGAGGTGTCTTCTTCCAAAGAGATGATGGCTGGCCTAAGTTCTCCATCATCAGACAGTGGTTCTCCAGTTGGTTGCCATTCCCCAAAAATAAAATTTGCAGTATGATGGGGATAGTGATCAGAAGTCAGGGAGCTTTGAGAAGTAAAAACTGGGTCCATCTGGAGATGCGAGACTTTGCTTGGTGGATGACCATGTTTAGATCCTGCCTCTCCATTGATATTTTGCATTTCATTAGGCATTATGCGCATAGGGAGTGGTTTGAACCCCCTGACCGCATGGGTAATTTTTGAATTTGCATAATCTGGTTGATGCTGGCTTTTGTTAATGCTACGATTTCTTGATGCCATTGGGCTTGCAGCATGATGGTTGGAGAAAGAAGGGACTCTACTTTGGACACCCTCCCATGTTCTTCTAGATGCAGGATGGGGTTTTATGGCTATCCATTGTACAGTTGGTTGTGTGCTAGGTATATTCTCTGGGTGATCCAGTTTCCTTAAATGCTGTTGTTCTAAGTCACTTGAAAGACTCAGAGACACTGGATGACTGCCAAAGAATTTCGCTTTACCAGGATTGCTGTTTGAAGTATCCAGATCATTCCAAAGTGGTTTGATACCTGGGAAGATATCCATTGTCGTGCCCTTTGTGTCCATGCTAGGTTTATTCTGGCTTGACTTCCATCTTCCGTTTGTTGAAGAGCTCCAGGAGGACAAATATGTAGTGAAAGGACTGTGCCAATTGGTCTGTGGCATGGCTTTACTTTTAACCTGTCCACTGGCTTCCTTTGTGTGGATACTAGTTTTGCCAGACTCATAGCGATTGTGACCCCTGGGTGGATGGTTACTCATAACCTTCATAAAAAGTGCAGGCTTAGAACTTATTTGGTGGCCTTTTTGTAGTCCTATATTCATTTTAGTTGAGGTTTGCCCTCCCCGAGAATGCCAAGACGAGACTGATTGGTTTTTCAATGCCTGTGCTTTTGAGATGACATCTGCATACAATTTCCAAGGCTCTTGAACAAATGATGTTAGCGCTCTTTGAGCAGGAAGCTGAAGCAAGGGCTTCGAATTGATCGTCGGCTTTAACTCGTATGAGGGAACATCCTGAGAATATTTGATACCTTGCCTGATGTACCTTCTGATGGATGTTTTCTCATTTATTTGTACGACACTTTTAGATAAATCTGTTCTCTTTCTACCATGTTGAGGACTATCAGCATGGTTAGAATGCAGTGGACTAATACCAGTAACATACCCTTTGTACTGGTCCAGGTTTAAATTACTTGTATCCATACTGTGACTTGCATAGGGTTTATCATTAGCATATACAAAGTTATTCTGATTAGTGCTTGCTGAGTATGTCATACCACTTGAGTCTGAGTGAGTGCTGCCAGGACTTAATTCACCTCTATCTGGAAAAACACAGAAATCATGGGAAGTAATATCACCACTGAAGGGTTTTTCATTCAAAACAGGAACAGTGTTGCCATTTGTAGACAAAGGTTTTGCAACAGTGCTCTTTGAGTAGTTAATATCAGCAAGAACAGGCACAAGATGGCTTAGGTTTGGATAAACGCTATTTAGATAAACAGTGCAAGAGTTATCCAAGGTGTTTAGCTGGCCTGTTTGATTATTCTCTTCATTGATGCCTTTTATGCCTCTGGCTGAGACAGAGAGATAAGTTTATCATCATTTATATATAAATGAAACAGTAGCTTCATGAGGTCACTGGTGATCTCTAGATCTTGCAAATGCACATGCTTAGCTATAGCTTTTCCTGTGTTTTGAGCCCAAACCGATCATTTACACAGGTTCTTATTCTTTGTATACAGCATGAAGTCTTCATAAAAACTATACATTAATCAAAATCTACACAAGAAGATTGTTTTTAAAGCAGATCCAGAAATGCTTACCTACAGATGGTGGTTCAGCAAAACATTTTGCTACAAGAATAGCCAAATAGACCAAAGCCAGCCTGCGACATAATGAAAACAAGTCAAAACACCAAAGCCCATTATCAACTAATATCTAAGGACATATGTGTCTTTCCTTTTTCATTTATAACACAGGAAAATAAAAACTTGCCTATAACAATGTCCAAAAGACATTGTAACTGTGGAAATGCAAATCAAACTAGGAGACAAGCAAGCACAGGTCAAACTGACTGGCAAACTGGAGCTCAATTACACGCTGTAGCCCAATTATATCTCATTTCCATTGCCGCTCATTTCACTAATCTATTTGAATGTGTTGCCAATTGTCTCCAACCCCTGCTTAATTGGTCTTTATGGTTTAATCCAACCAGACTTTAGGAGATCTGCTGCCCAACAGAGTCTTAATTCCAATCCTTAACCATCATGCGTGGGTATAAATCAGCATGGATTCAATTAGCTGGACAAGGTGTGGCAGATCAGGGATGTAATTGCAGTCTGTGAGGTGTCAGCTCACCACAGGTTCAGAAACTTTTTTTTTTGACATTAGTTATCATTTGTTGCAATTGAAGGCATGTGTACAATAAAATCCTAAGCATAAAAGTTTTAACCTTTATAGGTAAGTGCGAACCACTTCAGTAGACTTATACCTCTTAACACATTTTCAGTTCGTGTATGAGGATATGCACAACCCCACACCTTATGGTTAAGGAAACCCTTGTTGATTTATGATGTTACTAAAACTGTACATCAACTGCATCTTTTAAAATGAACTGTGGTTAACCTAATAGGCTGAAACGCATCTCATTTTTTTGGTTTCATAAAAAAACTTTAATGTTAAGTAGAAAATTTGTTACAAAAAGTTAACATGTAAAGTAAAAAAAAATCAGTAAATAAATAATTGTAAAAACGGAGCATAAACATTAAGACACCTTTTCACATTACATTTCTGAAATTTGAATGTAATACGTCAGTCAGAGTGGCTTTTTTACTTTAAAGCTTAAATTACATTGTGGTACTTCTTTAAATGCATTTTCCGTATTGTGAAAATGTGGGATTGGGACTGTCCAAAAGAAAAGCACGTTTTATCTTGGTGGTACTTTGACAGTCTGCTTGTGGTCAACTGTGCTATCTTGTCACACGTACTGGCATGGCCTGGATTTTCAGTTGCGTTTGGTACGGGTAATCCGTTATGAAACTCCGTAAATGGAATAACGTTGACGTGATGCAGTTCAGCAAAAGCAGTCAATCCAAACTTCAACGTCCTAGGCAATTTCGCGGTTCGTTCCCTCGTTTGGACTACATCATGTAGCAAGACATGAGTGCCAGATCCCGCATTTCCGCATGAGTAATACAACCTGAAGAAAACACGCACAGTGAGCATTTCCGATTTAAAACTTTAGATTATTCCATTATTCTAACAGTTGGTTAGGCTACAAACATATGCTACATAGATTGTGTTAAATCTTCTAGAAGAACAATCTTATTCAGAAGAAAAACTCACTTGTCCGACTCCGTCCTGTAATTTTAGTGCAGAGACGCTTCATGGACTTCCACAGCCGTCCTTTCCTGGACCTCGGTAAAATATCGCCGTCACGCCGGCCAGATGTCTCGGTCTTTTGCTCTTCGTCATCCTCGTCGTCACGCGATTTTTCAACGAGGTCTCCTGAGGTCAAAAGCCGCTTCAGAATCTCTTCGTTTACTGGGAAGTTATCCCTCAGCCTGTCCTCTGTGAGAGTAGTGGCGTGTCGACAAAACGCACAAACTACCCGGGAATCGGTTTCAGAGTTCTCCGTGTGGTATGCGGCGGACTGCGCGAGCGTCAGTAGACAATTTTCGCAAAAGCTGTGTTTACACCTCAGCTGCCGGGGACAACGACGGCCAGCGTTGTAAAGTTGGTAACATATCCCACACTCCAGCTCTGACAACATACTGTACAGCCGCGTTACCTAACCTAGACACTCAAAAGGAATCTGAAAACCGGCTACAGCTTGCGCTTGTTTTATAGGCTGTCGAAAAAAGCGGACGTGCTACGTAGAAGGTAGTCCCTCGCAACGAAACTGCAGTTTATAAACACCCGCCTAAACACGTTCATCGTATGATGACTCAGAGGAGAGGAGATTCAACAATTTTACATTTTTAAAGTGGGACAGACATTTTAATTTGGATACGAGTTAGGGCTAGACGTACATTTAATATAAAAATACGTTTACGTACCTCTGGTTTTTAACACACCACCTTGTCTAACATGTTTTCCAACAAGTCCTCAAAATATTGATATAATCAAACGTCAAATTGTTGCTATACCCTTTTATAGCAACAAACAAATAAACCCAAGGCGGTGACTTTGTTGCAGCCTAGTGAATGGCACTGTAAAAGTTTATTGGATCACTAACACGTCAGCCTTTGTTTTTAGTAAGTAGAATTGAGGCATGCGAGTTGGTTCATAGACCCCAAGTATGAACCAAACAGGATGTTATCTTTTTAATACATGTCACGATTTACTGTAAATCCTACTAGTCCAGGTATGATACGTTTTTTTAAGAACACTGTTTAAAAACAATGTATTCATATCCCATACGGAGTTCCCCTTGCTGACTCCCACGCATATGGGTGTGTGTATGACGCACACTTCTGGATCTAACCGGCTGTTTTTCGACGATCACGGTGGCTCTACAGTCTCTCCGTATCTGAAACATGTTATGAATTACATGTATCTTAAATGCCTTGCACCCTAGAACACAGACTAGATTAATAGCAAATGTTAAATTGATTGATGTGAGCATAATGCTGACCATTTTTATGCATTTGAGTCAATATAACTTAACCACATGTTACACTTTTGTAGAATAATTTTATTCAGTGTCTATACGATAATTTTATTTTAAAAAGGTAAGAAAAGATCAAATAAACGGTATCCAGTCTACAAGTAGGCCAACACCTTGTCGTTGTAAAGACTCGTGTTCGGGCATTCTTGTTTTGATTTTGTAAACCTAGGGGGAGGAGCTGTTGTGTTTGGCCAGTGTCTCACACTCAAAACAAGTCAACGGGAAATGCAGAAACTGTAAGAAAAATGCTTCCGTGACCCTTCCGTCAAAGGGGCAACGTCCACTGATGCTATTTATGACTCGGAGATAACCTTTGGAAGGAGACCATACAATTACTGGCTGTTATGAATTATGATTAGCAAAAACAAAATGTCCCTTTAGCTCTTTACATTTTGCTGCAACACTATACAAAAATTAATAAATGAAGCATCTCTGTATATATATATATTCATGTTTGATATGACTATCAAACATGAAATGATGAGGAAAAGTATATTTAAAGGCCATGAAGATGGAGAAGAGGTGCTATGACATAAAAGCATCTCGCACTGTTCCCTCTCCTAGAAACCAAACTATCTCTAGGTAATAAATGTCAGGGAAACCAGCTCAAACCCCTTAGTACAACACAAGACATGGGATCAAGGGAGAGAGAGGGAGAGAGTGCGAGAGAACGAAAGAATACAAATATATTTCAATATAATATATATGCAGAAACTGAAATTTGACAAAGGTGACATTGGTAAGACGTGCATGCTTTTTTAAACACATGTAAAAATGGATTTCCACAAGGACAGGACTCTGGGGACTTTCCTCCGACACTAGAAGCAGAAGGTTTCACACAGGTAAGTGGCTGTCATTTCTCTCACACACTCTAAAACGCGCCACACGGTCTGTACACTCAGCTACGCCTCTTGTTAGCTGATGCAGTTATTCCAAATTGTTTAAAATAACCCAATACAGTCCTGCCATCTGTTCTTGTAGCCTCGTAGAAATAGAAGGTTTAGATCTTCATGAACACCCTTTTCTGTATGACTGTTGCTTTTTAAAAGTTGATTGTGTAGACATAAAAATTTGAATACTACCTCTATGAACAATTAGTGTTGTGTACATTCAGACGGTGCTGCCGGGTTTGTTTTTTTATGGGGCGACAGACTTGTAAACGACATTGAGGATGTAGATATAATGAGATGATATTAGTAATCAGTAACTCTAAATACACACCTGATAAACTGACCTCTAATATAAGCCTCAGACTTTATAAATTACTCTGATACATCAACCATCATCTGAGCCCAGTACAGTAGGGAGTTGCATCTTGGGTAGCTCTCCCTGTGAGTGATGGTTGCTCTGGCAATGCCACCATGGAGAGAGGTCTGGGATTACTAGTCAGGTCTGGGATTGAAAAAAAGAAACATATGACAAAAAGACATGCAGCTACTAACAGTACTCTAGGGAATATAATCTTTAGAGGGCAGTTTGTTTACTTAAGACCAGTGAATGTAGTCATTTTGATGTTAATCTCTGCCTAAACTACTGTTTTCTGTGATATGACAGGCTTAAATGGAAATTTCTAGATGTTTCTATTACTGGCCCTATAAATCTATCCCTCTAGTCACTTCAGCACACATACACACCTTGTATTTTGTCAGATAGCTTTCCTTACAGACTAAAGGAGAACAAGTTTTTTCAGACTAAATTATTTCCTTTTGCAGGGAATGAATAGTTTGTGGTTAAAGGTGTGAAACGAAAGCCACCTGGAATTTTTTTCAGCCAGCTGAAGATATAACCAAAATAATAAACTTGTGCAAACATGCTGGCTTTTTCATTCTTGTTGCATTTCCACTGATAAGGTCCACTGAAAAGATTCACACTACATTTTATTACAGTTTCCTGTCTGCCGGTAACAAGATTGTGTTGATAAAGGTGACTCACACATTAGACCTGCAGTGTTTTTCTACTGTTATGTATGTTCATAGCAGCAATTAGTAGCCATTTTGTATAACACAGGTCTGCCTGATCTAGATGATCTACTTCAGCTGTTCCTATTATACCTCTCTCTCTCTCTCTCTCTCTCTCTTTTTTTTTTAATCTAACCATCTTAGTTAGCTGTCACATCTACAGTCGACCTCCATGTCCTCCAGGACCACATCTGTCCAGAACACCATGTCCACCAGTGGGGACTCTCCTGAGGTGGAATGCCCTGTATGTTACCAAGAATACGACCAGAACCTCAGGCTCCCGCGCATGCTGGAATGCCTCCACGTCTTCTGCACAGAATGCCTTCGTAACATCCAGTTGTCCCCGTTCCACCCACCCGACCCAGACAGCCCTCCCTCCATCTCCTGCCCCTTGTGCCGCCATTCCACCCCACTAGAGGGTGGTGACGCACACTCCCTCCCCTGCAACTCCCGGATCCTGGCCAAGCTCCCGCCTGTAACTTTTCAGCTTCCTGTGTCAGTATCCACTCGGCTGGCTACTGTGACCCAGAGGGTGATCCTGTCTCTGGAATCCAGGGATGCCCGATTCATCATCTTACCCACTGTCAGTCTTCGGGTGGAGCAGATGGGGGAGACCTCCAGCTCGCCTGAACCCATAGAGGGTGGGGTTGAAGTCATGAGGAGACACAGGAAGAGCCTGATGTGTGTACAGATGTTGGTTGTCATATTCTGGATGTTTTTTGTTTTGGCCTGTGTGTTGGGTGTGGTTTTTGGACCAAATTTCTTTCACTAAATAAGACTGAAAGGGTAAATTTTGGGGTGCTAGAAGTCCCTTTGTGAAACATGCTGTGTGCACACACTCACTACTTTCTGTTGTTGTAGCACTGTTTTCTGAGCCACATGACAAATCCATATAATGTGTAGGATCTAGCAAGAAAAATGCTTGTTTAAACTCAATATCTTAGGATGCATTTTTCAAATTGCTCACCTTTTGTCTTTATACCTTTTCTATTAAAATATTTTTTATCTTTGGAATCTGCACACGTTTCTCACTAAAGGTCACTGCGAACGGCTTACCTCAGCCGTCCACAGTCTGAAGTACGTTCTGAGAAAAGCATGTCAAAGTTAAACACACGTGAACAAAATTGTTGGTACCACTCAATGAAAGAAAAACCCACAATGGTAAGAAAAATAACTTTAATTTGACAATATAAAAATCCTATGAAAATGAACAAATGAAAGTCAGATATTGCTTTTCAACCATGCTTCAACAGAAGTATTTAAAAAAAATAAACTCATGAAACAGGCCTGGGCAGAAATGATGGTACCCTTAACTTATTTTGTTGCACAACCTTTTGAGGCAATCACTGCAATCAAACGATTCCTGTATCAGTCAATAAGACTTCTGCACCTCGCAGCAGGTATTCTGGCCCAGTCCTCATGAGCAAACTGCTCCAGTTGTCTCAGGTTTGAAGGGTGCCTTTTCCAGACGGCATGTTTCAGCTCCTTCCAAAGATGCTCAATATGATTTAGAATAGTCCAGTGTGTTTTGGGTCATTATCCTGTTGCAAGACCCATGACCTGCAACGGAGACAAAGCTTTGGCACTGGGCAGCACATTTCTCTCTAGAATTCCTTGATGGTCTTGAGATTTCATCGTACCCTGCACAGATTCAAGACCCCCCTGTGCCAGATGCAGCAAAGCAGCCCCAGAACATAACAGATCCTCCTCCATGTTTCACAGTAGGGACAGTGTTCTTTTCTTGATATGCTTCATTTTTCCATCTATGAACATAGAGCTGGTGTGTCTTGCCAAAAAGTTCCATTTTTGTCACATCTGTCCATAGGACATTCTCCCAGAAGCTTGTCAACATGTAGTTTGGAAAATTCCATTCTGGCTTTTTTATGATTTGTTTTCAGCAATGGTGTCCTCCTTGGTCGTCTCCCATTAAGTCCACTTTGGCTCAAACATCGACGGATGGTACGGATGGTCTGACACTGAGGTTCCTTGAGCTTGAAGTTCACCTTTAATCTTTTTAGAAGTTGTTCTTGGCTCTTTTGTATTAGCCGTCTCTTTGATTTGTCATCAATTTTCCTCCTGCGTCCACGTCTAGGGAGGTTGGCTACAGTCTCATGGATCTTAAATTTCTGAATAATATATGCAACTGTTGTCACAGGAACATCAAGCCGCTTGGAGATGGTCTTATAACCTTTACCTTTAAAATGCTTGTCTATACTTTTCTTTCTAATGTCCTGCAACAACTCAGCTTACTCTGGTCCATGTTGAGTGTGGTACACACCGTGTCACCAAACAGTACAGTGACTACCTGTAGCCCTATATATATGCCCACTGACTGGTTACAAGATTGTAGACACCTGTGATGCTAATTAGTGAACACACCTTGTTTTAACAAGTCCCTTTGGTCACATTTTTCAGGAGTACCATCATTTCTGCCCAGGCCTGTTTCATGAGTTTATTTTTTTAAATAATTCTGTTATTGTTGATCATGGTTGAAAAGCAATATCTGACTTTCATTTGTTCATGTTTTTATTTATTATTACTTTTGTCAAATTAAAGTTATTTTTGTTACCATTGTGGGTTTTTCTTTCATTAATCCAGGGGTACCAACAATTTTGACCACATGTGTAGCTGCTTTGTACCCCTAACCTATCTGCGTTCTGAAGAACAACTGGTGATCTACCAGGTACGTCACCTGTTTTTTTTTTAATTGTGTTTATTGAAAAATTTGCTACAACCTTTAGATAAAATGCAACCACAATTTGAGGCAATTTTACTGATTGCTGAATATCCACCACTAGCACATTTACTAAGTTAAGGTCAAACTATGCCACATACAGTCCTGTTATGTACCTTCTAGTCATTATTAATTATGCCTAATAATTTATATATATATATATATATATATATATATATATATATATATATATATATATATATATATTTTTTTTTTTTTTTTTTTTAATATTCCATTAAGTGATTTCAGATGTAACAATAAAATTAATTAGCTCTTTATGAATGTATGCTGATTATATCTATCTAATTGACCTGTCTATATAAATAACCAGCGTACATTTGTTAGTATACTGTTCCTTTTTTAGAAGTTTTTTTTCTTTAGAAATTATTATACCAAGAAGTAAGGACTGAATCTATTAAGGAATAAAGAAAGAACACATAAAACACATACCAGGGATCCATGAAAATTAATAATGGAAAAAAACATACAATTATTTGCTATAGCAATCACATCCTACACATTCAGCAATCTAAGTACTCATTTGTTATAATAGGAACGATAATAGAAACCACGTATTAAAGAAATTCAGCAAAGAAGGAGATGGGCTTTTTATGACTCCATTTACATTTGTGGATGTAAACATTGGACTCAGGAATAGGAGCAGTAATAAAGGAGTTAAGAGTAAGGTCATTAGAATGGTCAAAAAGCACTTAATGTCATTCTCAAATGGAAGTGGAAAGCCAAAATGTTCCTGCATATTCATGATAAAAAAACTGCCAATGGTTTCAGGCTGTGAATTACCAAACACTCCTTGTAGTTTTTTTTAACCAAATCTGCCACAAAGAAACTCATTAACCAGATGAACAGATGACAGAATCTTGAAGTGAGTTTACTTTACTTTGGGCAGGAGCACAAGTGTGTGGTACACCCTAACAGCTCTGGCGCACACTGTGTCCATCACTGTTATAACAAAATGCTCTGTTTGACCCTGGAAATAAAATGTAATTTATTTATTCACGAGTTGTTACATTAACTCATTAAGACTCTGGATTTCAACGACTGGAATGAAAGTCTTGTCTAACTTTGCTAAAATTACAATAACATGTCTTGAAAATCCATGGCAGCTATTTTGCAACATATCCTAAAATGTGCCTCTAAGAACAGTTTAAAGGTGAGTATTGACTAAAATATGCATTGCAGGGTGTCCCTCTAGTGGTTGTTAAAATAATTGTCACATGTATATGCTATACTATACAGTACTATAGAATTGATTCATTGTATTTTTATTTTAACGACACTGTCATTGTATTTCAATATAGTTCCGGCAGTGTATATTGTCGATTTAATCGCCTGAGCAGTATAAAAATGAGCTCATGGGGAAATACGTTATATCACAACGGACGAAACCACTAGCTGTCCAGTGTAGTCCTCCGGGACGGAGCGAAAAGAACACAACACTCGTTGGACTATGTTTTTCAACAGGACTGTTAGATTAACATTACATCATGGAGTTTAAAAAACAGCCTTTTCCCACCAAGCAAAGGAGCTTAATCAGAGATACTTATTACTTATTACATTACCAACAAACTGAATAACACATTAGAGTACTGCGTGACCCCCGTTACTTGATAGTGAATAAAATAGTGTAGAAGTTACATAGCTAAATTCCAAGAGTTTTGTTTATATTTTGCCTATTTTTGTGGTACCTTTGCAGAAACCACTTCCATATGATAATAACTGACAAATAAATAATAATGTTTTACATTATTACAGGTACATTATTTTCAAGCAATTAAGACCTGCAAGACGAGGAATTGCAGCGGCCATTTTATGTAGGAACCGCTTAAATATTGCGTATGCAAATTACTTTCCTTTACCAAGAAACTTGGACATGGCTGGAGGATTAAGGTATTTGCCAGATTCTTTAAACGCTGAAATCATCTTAAATATCGTTCTGGGTATACTAAAGCCAGAAAGGAACATTCCTCAAGTGAACATTCAAGGATTTCTGTGTCTGTGTTGTGTTTGCAAAGCACTTTTAGAATTACAACAAAACCGTCACAAAACAATTCAAAAGTATTTTAAATATAAACTTGTAAAAAAAAACATAGAAGTAGAACATTTATTTTACCGATGCATCGTAACTACAGAAACGAACAGAAACAAATATAATGTTGAACATGGCATCATCTCTTGGAATGTAATTTAATCACGTTTAACCCCCTCTTCACGTGGACCGTTCCGAGATGGGGGAAGTGGGACTGGGGGTGCGTATGGGAGCGCAGGGGAGCGCGTGCGTGGGGGGTGCGTAGAGGAGCGCGTGCATGGGGTGCCTTGCTTTACGTCACGCGCCGCGTTGGCCTTCACTGGAGAAAAGTTTTGAAATCCCCCTGTGTTGTTGTTGGAGAAAAGTTGTTGCAGGGTAGCTGGCCGGAGCTGGCCCAGTAAATGTAGGCGGGTTTTTTTTTTTATTTTTAACCCATTCGACAAAGTTAACCGAGGAAACCCTCGATGTGTGGGATTGAAAGGTTTACAAACGAGGTAGCTGGAATTTTAGGACTTTTTTACTCGTTAAAACGTTTGCCAAAGGACATTTGCTTGGTATCCTGCGACTCGACCCCCTCTTGTTAGCTAGCTAGCTAACGTTAGCCAGTTAGCTACCTCTTCCATACGTCTGTGGAACAAGGGGAAAAAAGTAGTTGGAAGAATGGCGGAAACTAAAATAATTTATCACATTGACGAAGAGGAAACCCCGTATTTGGTGAAGATTCCTATACCGGCTGAGAAAATCACTTTGCTGGATTTCAAGCAAGTCCTGAACAAGCCAAACTACAAATTCTTCTTCAAGTCTATGGACCAGGACTTCGGGTGAGTGGGGGCTCTGGTACAGCAAGGCTGGGCTGCAATGCAAATGATGTGGACGATCGTGAGTAACGTAGGTGGCTACAAAATGACCACGAAATGCACTGAAAGTTTGCTTTTCTTTTTGTTCTAAATATTTGATGAACATGTTATTTTTTTGGTACGACAGATGATTGTTTAACTTCTTCTGAAGGAAATGTTGACCGTTTTAACGGGTCCACCACTGAGACTGCCGAGGTTTACAGAGCATTGTTTGAAGGTAGCGACGTTTCAGGATATTTCTGAGACCGCTCGTTAGAAAAATAGGTAACTAGATTTTTTAACAGTGCAATTGAGCTGTGATGGACTTGTATAGGTAGCGGATAGATAGAATCGCGTTAAAATCCAGACGGCTTGGCTTTATTTTCATAGTTAAATGTCAGGCGCACCAAAGTATTCAACTTATGAGATGATGTCTGTCGCGATAAGATGCATGGAGCGACCGAATATGAATCAGGAACACACATCGGCAGATAGACAGTAATTCACTTAATCGCATTGATGCCGCATAAAGATTTTTTTATTTCGAAAAGCTCTAGCTTGCCCGTCTACTCATCTCAGTTCATCTCATCTCTGTCAGTTTGTGAATACTCTGTTCCTTTCTCTTTTGGCCACATGCCAGGAGTTTCTCAGCGTCGCTGCCTGGCTGGTCTTTTATTCCGGGCCTTGTCCATTATCTTACATGCTGAACACTCGGTCTGAATGCGGGCCAGTCTTGTAGAAGAAGACCAGCCAATGTGACTTCATCCAGATTCCAATTAAAATCGTACGGTAAATCTAGTTAGAAATTAGAATTTTGACTGTTTTTTATTCCGATGTCACTACAAACTGTTTTGTATATTATTTATTATGAGAAATGCCACTTGAATAACAAATGTGTATTAAACATGTACTTTTAATGAAAATAACCACCACCTGAAATTTAGAATAGAAATAATACATTATTGCATTTAAAATGATTCACTTTAATAGAACTGTTGGACTCTAGTTGATGTATGGGGTACTGAATATGGAGAACTGTGTGTGTGTGTTATTGTTAAAGTGCAGAAATGCATAGGCGGGTTGTAAGGTGATATGGTGGTGGAGGGGAGTGGGAAGTAAGTTGTCTCTGATGCTGCTGTTTTGATTTGCTGTGGTGGAGTCAGCTGTCAGCCTGTCTGTGTGTGGTAGCAGCGAATGGTTGGGGAGGGGGGTGGGGTAGAAGGGTTGGAAAGAGGCCATTTGCTGGGTGTCTGGGCAGAATCAACATGAGAGAAGGGCAGAGAGTGTTTTACAGATAGTGTGTGCGCATGGAGGTTAGTTACTGAGTGTTAAACACTTGCATCTAGTCTTCTTCTTAATAGCCTCAGCACTGTAGTCTTGGACTTGAGCAGAATCGGGACTCGGTGTAAATGATTCTGTTCTCTATCTGATGTTCTCTCCCCCATTCACTTCACTCTCTTTGTTAAGAGGGATCTTTTTCCACATCCTGCCTGTTTTTACGTCTCAGTCTGCTGTAATCACCTAACCTAGATTCACAGTGTCCTGCAATCACTGAGGCTTTGACCGCAAGTGCTGATCTTATGGAGTAGAAATCTGACGGTGTATTATTTGTGTTTATTATGTATCTGTATATTGTAGGCTGTTAAAAAGAAATGATGGCGCACGGACGTGTGTGCTTTTGCAATAGTTCCCCGTCCAAGCGGTTCTGTCTGTTTGCACAAGCTGTCAGGGGTCGTTTCTCAGCTCCCAATGATGGTCATTAGCAGGTTTGTGAGTGCGATTAGCCTTTTTCAGGAGGCACTTCGTAGGTATGGCAATGTCGCACATTCAAGGAATTTTTCAAATGCTGTGTGGAGTAGTGTCTGCTTGTGTCAAGTTCATTGGTGTAGGATCATTAGGATAGTCAATTAGGCTGTAGTGCACAGAGAGAAACGTGGTGTAAGACTCGACCGGCGTCCACTGCAGATAGAACGCTCTCTCTTTCACACTAAATTGTTTTTATTGTTTGCTTTTTAGAGAGAGAGAGATTTTAACAGTTTTTAAAGTCGTTGCACGTAAAGATGTTGAGTAGCACCAGTACACTTTTACTGTTTTCATACATGGCAAACTCGTCTAGCTCGGTTGTGACTACCAGGCTGGTTGACCTCATCTACTGCACAGCGTTTTTTACGCAAGTGTGAACAGTAGGCTGTGTCATCCGAGATGCTTGGAAATACCTGAAGGAAACCTTTGAATGGACTTCTGTATTTAACCGTCGAGAAAAATGCATGTGTTCCTAGAGGCCTGCTGTCTTGCACGTTAATATGCTGTCTGGCATTCCAAAATGTTAGCCCATGTTTGTGCTGTGCAGCTGATGCTTATATTGTGCTCTGCAGTCGACACTTACAAAGTTATGATAGTTATGTTCTCAACTAACAATGAATGGTGAATTTAAATTCCTCTGCATCTCAAGTTTATCTCTCTTTAAGCAATGATCATGTAGTCACTCCTAACAGACTCTTGTATAGAGGGCAAGGAGTCACTTGGATTTGGTAGGAGTCACTGTAGTTGCATCTATTGAGTGTCAGAAGGACCAAATGAGTGGCAGCATTAGTATCGAGTGGCGATGCATCAAATGTAAAACGGGAAAGGGCTGTTCTGCAGATTACTGTACAAATTCATTTGGCAAGACTTTGGAACCATCTTTTCACTGACTGCCAAAATCTAAAGAGAAGACAATGTTTGCTAGTCAGGACAAACCAAGGTTGGACAGTGCCAGATAACTTTGTGTATGAGGAAGTTATACTTGGAACAGCAAAGCATTAAAGATGACAATAACCACAAAATGTATATTTTATGTCCGATTAAAAGGATCAATAATTTTTCCAGTGATTCTTCTTGACATTATGAAACAACCATTAGACTGACACCTAGTGGCCTGGAGGTTTCAGCTACTAAATCTATTTTAAAAATGGCTGCCTCCATGACCTGCTTAATGGAGCATTAGCTGGTGAATGTGGGGATTACAAAGCAGTCTAATTCTTGATGCACTTTATAGATAAAATGTGGGGGGGAAAACAAAAAATATTGTTTGCAGCTTTTTGGCGGTAAAATCGTCGGAGGACAGGTTCTTTTACCCATCACAATTATATTGTGTTGCTGGGTGGTAGTTTTGGCTGGCTAGCTACAAAGTGGGCCTAGCTAACTTGGTTTTCCAAATATAATTGTAATAATAATAAATTACAAGTATTTGTACAAACCTTTCCAAATACAATCAAAATATTCACTGGAGAACTCGTCCATGTCAAGGTTTTTGTAGCCTTCGGGTGCACATGAATGTCAGGAAACCCAGTTCCCAGTTCTTTGGTAATCAGATGGAACTGCCTCTAACTGAATCAGATAACTTGCTTCATTCCTGAAGTATTTTTGATGTTGTACGCAAGTCCTGAAGCAAAAAATATCTTTTGTTTCCACACTGAGTAAAGCAGATTCTCATTGTTAACATTGTTGCCTACATCTCACATTACAGTCCAGCAAATTAGAATATAAACAGGCTGTTCCTATGCCAGAATACCCGCCGGCGGTTTTAATATTATTATTATGTGCTTGTTGGAGTGGTGGTGGTGGGTTTCAGTCTGCTCATGGTTCACTGGTGTGTGTCCTGTTGGAGCTGCTGGAGGCGGAGTCTGTGTGTCATGTGATGTCATTACCTGTCTTTCCAGAGTGGTGAAGGAGGAGATTTCAGACGACAGTGCCAAGCTGCCCTGTTTCAACGGACGTGTGGTGTCCTGGGTATGTGCTTGGTCTTCTGTAATTTTTTTTTTTTATACGTTCCTTCTTATTCTTCCTGCTTTTCGGTTCTTAAATTATGAGTGTGCATTGTTTAAAAACGTCGCCAATTCCCGACATGAGAAACAGGAGCTCTTGCTGCATCAGTCTATCTTAGCGAACGTTTATCCTAGATTAAGGCAACAAAACAGACCCACCATTTGACCTACATTTGTTTAGTGTCTTCTATCATTTAAGAACTGTAAGTGTCTGTGTCACCCTTTCGCACAAAACCTCCATCCAGCCTTAAGAACCCGTATCTCACTGGACGCCTTTAGTTAAGTCAAAAGCACTGCATGAAACTGGTCCCACTGGGATGGAAACACTACACCAGCATCGGGCTGGGTGAACCTCTCTGGAGGGAGTGCACACAATAGCCAAGCATCCATGATAGCCAGGACGAGGAGAGGGACCGATGTGCTGCATGCGCCTCTCTCCCATACACCTGTTCAGGTTGACTCTCCGGGCTGATTCACTGAACACCTTTCACCTGGCTCACCTAGGAAGAGTGGGGTTAGTAAGATTAGCATATAGGTAAATGCTTAGTTGATTACATTGTTACAGTAGCTGTAGGTAGAGAGGGTGAGTAGTGTTAATAGGGGTTAACTGCCTCAGGCTAAAGTTCATGTGTACTGGTAGGGCTTAACAAAAACTGATTTATTTGGCCTTTAAATGCAAGTGAATACATTTGTGGACACTCGATATTTGTTCCCTGGAGTACAGTGTGTTCTAGTTTTCACTCTTCCATGAAAGTGTAGACTTGGGTTACAGTCAGACAGACTATGGTGATATTTTTCCACAATCCCCAGGCTGTGTCTGGTCTTTTCCTTGAAGTGTGAGCAGAATATAATCCTTTCATCCATTGGGCCCTTTAGACAAACACTACTATTCTGGCAGTTTATTTAAACATGTAAATGTGACAAGTTGAAAGTGAAAAGAAAAAAATTATCATATATATCACTTGAAAGCAAATTACTTGCCAACATTTGATTTCCGAGCAAGACTTGTCTAGGAAGACAACAATAAGGAGATAAGACCAGAAAACATCTGCATAAGACTCGTCTAACAGCTGCACTGTTACTACCAGTTTAATCTCCTACAGCCCAGTTAGAGGCAGCAACATTCATGACAGCTGTAATTAAAGCTTTTTTACTTTGTGACTTTTTGTAAGCACTTTTTGTAGTTTCTTTCTTTCTTTTGTTAGTTTGTTTTTATTCATCCTGATTTATCCTCTTTTCTAGCTGGTGTCCTCTGATGTTCCTGCGGCTGAACCTGCACCTCCTCCTGTGGAGGTCCGAGCTCAGCCCTCCCCTCCACCTCCCCCACTGCCTCCGCCTCCGGCGGAGAGGACCGGGGGCATTGGTGACTCCAGACCACCCTCGTTCCAGTACGCCTTCTTTCATTCTCCCCTGGAACCTTTTCTGTCCATAGTGCTTAAACTGGGTTCTTGAAAACACTGTTGTTGAACGCTGGCGATCGGGTGAGTGCGTGAGGCTGCCGTGTTTGTGCACGTTTGCTCCAGCCACACACCACTGCTCATGGTTTGGCCCACTAGAGCTGCTTCTTTGACACAGACAGATGTTTCTGGTTTCTGTGTGAAGCGGGCGCACATGCTTATAGCCGCTGTGAAGCGCTGCCGCGGTTTGACGCTGGAGGTGTGCCTTGCTCGAGTTTGTCATAGTAGCATGCTGTCTTAAATCATCTCCCTTCTTCATAGAAACCAGAAGCTTGAATCACTCGAACTTGCTGAAGAAATGTGCCATCAAAAGTAGAGCCGTGTTTTCTCTGATGAGATACAGATTCAGGAAAACGCTTCCGTCATCGTGCAGATGACGTGGTGTCCAAGCTTGCACAAATCCTCTGGAACGAAACAAAGGAATGAAAGTCTTCATCTTTGTGCTCGTCTCTCCGGTGCTGTAGTCCCAATGCTGTCGGCAGTGTGGAGACGTTGGACGAGCAGACGGAGACCGAGTCCGTGGTGTCTTTCCGAAGAGAGAGGCCTCGCCATAGGGAAGGCACTGAGCCCCACGGTAAGAACATTACACCATGACCCTCAGATACACCAGGATGCCGAGTACTTTTCAGAGGTGTGACCACCCCCCCACCCCACCCCCCTCATTTCTCTCTAGGGTCTCGTATGAATGGCCAGACCCGCATGGAGAGGCACTTGGCTGGTTATGAGAGTGCCACCACAGTTCTGAGCAGTGAGCTCGACACCACCAGCTTCTGCGACTCGGATGACGACGATACCATGAGCAGGTTAGAATTAGACCACATGGGGCTCAAGCCACACAGAAAGGGGAACGTGTGAAAGCACTACAATTCACCGAAACATGCAATCGTTACATTCTGTAAAGGTGACGCCAAAAAGAAACTATGTTAAAATATGGCTGCGTAAAGTTCTGGTTAATGTATGCGTCTGATGCTGAGTTTAATGTTTTGTGCAGGTTCAGTAGTTCCACCGAACAGAGCACTGCTTCTAGATTGCTGAAGCGACATCGTAGACGCAGGAAACAGCGCCCCCCAAGGCTGGAGAGGGTACTGCACACCTTTCTCAAGAAGGATTGAGCGTTTTTTTTCCTTCTCTACCTTCTCTTTGCTTCTAATTTGTTGTTACTCTCTTGCAGGCATCATCTTTCAGTAGTGTGACAGACTCCACTATGTCACTAAACATCATCACAGTCACACTCAACATGGGTGAGTTAGTTTAATTCTGTTCAATCAGAAGTCGTAGTATTTCCTCCATCACAAATGTGGTTCCTGTGGATCCTGCTATCTTTACTCTTCAGCGTTGTCTTTGTATTGCAAAAAGTTTCCTTCGAGATCCTTGACTTTCTGTATGTGCCACGTGTGCCTGTGTCTGTCCAATAGAGAAGTATAATTTCCTGGGCATCAGTATTGTGGGCCAGAGCAATGAGCGTGGAGACGGGGGCATCTACATCGGCTCCATCATGAAGGGAGGGGCAGTGGCTGCAGACGGGCGCATTGAACCTGGGGACATGCTGCTGCAGGTGAGTGTGTGTGTGTGTGTGTGAGATGGAGAGAGAGCGAGTCAAAGACATTAATTAAGTATTGGTAGAACAGGTTTGGGAGTGAGCCAAAGTGTGAATTACCCAAAATCCCCCACCACTAACTGAGCCCTTATTTGCCCATTGCTTTAGCAGAGTATAGCAGTACATTACAAACTATAACTTGAATTTCAGTCCTATATACAAAGGTAGAGTCAGATTAGATGAGTGCTGTTGATTATTCAATTGTAGCCCACTTATCTCTTAGGAAAAGGATGTATGATCCTTTGAATTGCAGTTAAAGCCAAAGAATGGATCTGGAATCAAATTCTTTTTTTCTAGATTGAGTAGCTAATTCTGTGTATTGGTGATTAAATATTCTGTGTGGTGAAATATCTCATAGTCGGTACTCGTTACATATAAAGTGGCATAATGTTGCCCTTTATTCACAGGTGAATGATATTAATTTTGAGAACATGAGCAACGATGATGCGGTCAGAGTGTTACGGGACATCGTGCACAAACCAGGGTGAGTAGCAGTGGATGGGAGTCCAGGGAGAAAAGCACACGGATGTCTGTAACGTCGCTCAAAATGTGTCTTGCGCGTATTTCAGCCCCATCACCCTGACCGTGGCTAAATGCTGGGACCCCTCACCTCAAGGCTACTTCACACTTCCACGCAGTGAGTGGCCTCAATCTCCGGAGCAGACTAGCAGTTTACACTGCACCACATTCACATCAGATCACGAGCTTTCTTGTTGTTGTTCAGGTTTTATTTATCCAGTGCCAAGAATTTATTGATTTTGTTTTATACTTCTAAAAAGGAGACTTGTACTAGATGATGAATGGAAAGTTTAGTCTAGAACAAAGTTCATTCTTTTTAAAACATCTAAAAATAGATGTTGTATCAGCGTACACTTAAATTATCTGTAGGACAACCTGAAATTAATTCGTTCTATGCTAAGTTGTTTTTGTGTAATCAGATTCTACCTTTTGCGCCACTATATTCACCTCTGCTGTCAACCCTAAGGAAATCAACACTGTAGGTTTCATGTAGATTACAACCGTCACTTAATATATCGGGACGTTTTTGTTTGTTTTCTGAATGAACAAATAATCTTCAGGAGTGACTTGAGAGATGTGTCATGTTCATGGCTGGTATTCCACTCCCTCTATCAGATGAGCCCATCCGACCTATTGACCCTGCAGCCTGGGTCAGCCATTCAGTGGCTATGACGGGGGCATATCCGGCCTACCCAGGCAGCACCATCACCTCCAGCTCCTCGGTTACGGAGACCGAACGTACGTATTTGCCTTTACGCTCCGGCGTCGGCTGGTATCTTGTCGGAGGTTTTATCTGATCTTTTGTCCGATCTTTTCTCATTCTGCCATCTTCCAAAGCCGGTTATGTATTTTCTGTTATTGCTTTACTTACTTTGTCTCGTTTACGATCTCTCACATTTTTACCCACATAACTGTATAAGCTTCACGTTTCTGTGGTTGTTTTTGTTTGACTGACAGCGTCATTGCAACAGTGTAGGACAGATGCTGGGATCTTCTGCAGGGCTCCTCTTTCGTGCTCTAGATTGTGATATATTATTAGATCACTGGGTTCTGAAAATATGAACCCCATCATATCTCTCAGTATCTGTCTCCCTCTGTCCCTCCAGGTTTTGATGAGTTCAACCTGTCCCTTCATTCTGATATGGCATCCGTGGCAAAGGCCATGGCCTCTCCTGAGTCGGGCCTGGAAGTCAGAGACAGGATGTGGCTCAAGATCACCATCCCTAACGCCTTCTTGGGTAAGATGTGTGATACGAGACTTTCTTTCTTTCTGTGAGAAGGGGAAGCATTCTAACTAGGACAACGAATGACGACGTGGTCGTATAATCTGTCTGCTGTTTGAAAAAAATTATGGATTTCTCGTTTGCGCCAAGCGAGTGAGTTCTGGATGGAAGGGTGTTTCACCACATCAGTGCACAGTGGTCTCATCCTTGAACTGTGTGATTAGGACAGTGAGGGCAGTTCCTTGCTGAATGGATTCAGATTCAGCCCATATTGAGTATGCACACATGAATAATTGTTTGGAGTTTAGAAAGTCTGACATTTTGCTACCTCATTTACAGAACACTACACCTTTGAGCATGTGATTATTTTTATTTTTTTTATTGTGAAGCAAACAACAAATAGGACAAAAATAAAACTTCAGTGTGTGTGTAACTGTTCACCCTCCTAAAGTCAGTACTTTGTAGAGCCACCTTGTGGCAATTATAGCTGCAACTGACTTTGTGTAAGTCTCTGTGAGCTTACCACATCTTGGCCACTGCGATTTTTGTCCATTCCTCAAGGCAGAACTGCTCCAGGTCCTTAACATTAGAAGGCTTTTGCTGGTGAACAGCAATCTTCAAGTCTGACCACAGATTCTCAAATGGGTTTAAGGCCTGCGCTTTGACTAGGCCATTCCAATACATTTACACGTTTCCTCTTAAACCACTCGAGTGCTGCTTTATTTATTGGGCCATTGTGATGTTGGAACGTGAACCTCTGTCCCAGTCTCACATCACTGACCGATGGAAACGGGTTTTGTTCAATAATATCTCTGTATTTAGCACCATCCCGACCAGTTATCCCGACCAGTTTCCTAGTCCCTGTTGCTGAAAAACATCCCCACAGCACGATACTGCCACCACCATGTTTCACTGTGGGGATGGTGTTTGGTTTTGTACCAGACAGAGCGTTTTCCTTGGTGGCCAAAAAGTTCAATTTTGGTCTCATTTGACCAGAGTACCTTCCTCCATATATTTGGGGAGTCTCCCACATGCCTTTTGGCAAATTCAAGATGAACCTTTCTATTTTTGTTTGTGAGTAAAGGCTTTTTCTGGCCTCTCTTTCATAAAGCCCAGCTCTATGGAGCGTACGACTTATTGAGGTCGTACAGACAAATACTCCAGTCTCTGCTTGGGGACTCTGCAGCTCATTCAGGGTTACCTTGGGTCTCTTGCTGCCTCTCACTGCAAACAAGTAAAATACTAGACAAGATTGGGCAAATGCAGTGACTGCTCAAAGACAGCACATTTGCTTTAATAATAGTCTGAACATTGGTTGGCTGTGTTTATACCCAAATTAATCTAAAGCTCAGGGATTGTGTGTGTGTGTGTGCGTGCGTGCGTGATTGCAAACAGGGTCAGACGTGGTTGAGTGGCTCTACCACCACATTGAGGGCTTTCAGGATCGCCGGGAGGCTCGCAAGTACGCCAGTAACCTGCTGAAAGCCGGCTTCATCAGACACACTGTCAATAAGATCACTTTCTCTGAACAGTGCTACTACATCTTTGGAGACTTCAGCGACTGTGAGAACTGTGAGTGCTTCAAGCTTGCTTCTCTCTTGGGTTTCGTCAAATAACGGCGATTCAATGTCGCTTGGAAAAAATGTGCTTGTGGTGAACTGTTATTTGAAATGCCTAAGCACAATCATGTAGCGGTGACTTTGAAGAGAAGAAATATGTAATTACCATAACGATTTCGTATTCATAGAGATGGCTTCCTCTCAGTTCTTGTGCCTCCCTCATTCTCTTTCCGTTGTCAGACATGGCCAACCTGTCCCTCAACGACAACGACGGCTCCAGTGGAGCGTCAGATCAGGACACGCTGGCCCCTCTGCCGTTACCCGGGGCCACGCCTTGGCCTCTGCTCCACTCCTTCCCGTACCAATACCCCCACCCGTACTCCGGCCAGCCTCCACCCTACCATGAGCTCTCCAGCTACAGCTACGCCCCAGGAAGCACAGGCAGCCAGCACAGTGAAGGTAAGGCCCTGCTCCCACGCCCAACAGACTAAGCTACTCCGGTGGGCTCACTAGCCGAGGACTTGAGCGTGTGTGTGTGTGTGTGTTTCAGGGAGTCGGAGCAGTGGCTCTACTCGGAGTGAAGGTGAGAGGAGGCGGGGCAGTAAGAGTGGAGCTGGCAGTACGGTGGGTGGCAGTACCCGCGACGACAAATCACCGAACGGGGGCGGGGCTGACTCGCGCTCAGGCAGTGGCAGCGAGTCCGAATATTCTGTGCGCAGCAGCCTAAGGCGGGACCATGGCTCGGCCACGCCCAGTGAGCACAGCCATGCCAGTCAGCGCTCGCATCACAGGGCCCCGCCCCCTCACCTTGCCCCTTATCCACCTGGAATTCCCATTCCCTACAACCCTATGATGGTGATGATGGTGCCACAACACCCACACCCACATCCCGCACTGGGAGCACCCCACCCTCAGGCGCCCAGCACGCCACTTCACCCTGGCCTGCCTCCCTCAAGCAACCCCGGGGGGCCTCCTGGAGCTCCACCTACTCGTGATCTGGGATCGGTCCCACCCGAGCTCACCGCCTCCAGGCAGTCTTTCCACCTGGCTATGGGTAACCCTAGTGAATTCTTTGTGGATGTCATGTAGGGAATGCTATGCTGGGTACATGTGTGTCTGCAGTATGAATGATCTAGAGAGTGAATGACCAAATTAGTGAATGAGTGAAAACTTTATATGTGACTCTTAATCATATAATAACTGTGAGCCGCACTCCGTGTGTGACTGAGATATAACATTTGGTATCGAGGCAGGATAGCTCTTTAGAGTTTGTGTCTATCTGTGCTAGTAGGAACAGGATTTCTGTATAATGCTGGAAGTCTTGCACAGTTCCCATTTAGCACAGCAATGTAAGATGGATTTGGTCTTGCTGACATAAAATGCAACAGGGTCTTGCGTCCCTAATCGCGCTGTTAAAAAGTGTTCCTTCACCAAATATTTCTTGACTTTTTTTCTGTAAATATTTTACTAATCATGCAGGGAGCATGATGTTACGATTTACATAGGAAAATCTTTTGAGACCCCCTTCTACCTTCTGATATTTGTCTTGGCAAAAGACACATACCACCAAATGTTGTTGTGATCTCTGAATTTGTTTGGGTTCATCAGCTTGTGTACAGCCTGCTTACCTTTCTTTTTTTTTTATTGATGGTAATTATAAAATATTTTCTACTGGGACACTGTTGGGCTTTTTCAAAATAACAATCAACACTCAAACAAAAGAATTTGGTGTTTCACGTGACTGGTAGTTTTGGAACAATGTTAAACAATTAGTGTTTTCCAGATAGGAAAAAAAGACTTCAATTTTGTTAAGGACAATGGATTGATGAGGCAGCTATGAAGTGGCATTAAGTGGAATTTTCTCAGATCCTTGCAGCTATGCTCCTCCAGAACAATGAGCAGAGCCCTGTTCTTTGATATTCCTTCGCATCTTATAAATTGCAGTAATTAGTGACATTTAATGTGAAAACAGGGTGGTGATAATATGAACGTTTATTTACTGTTGTCATTTTCCATGGGGTTGTGGACTGATGATCTCTCGTATGTTCCCTATAGTCATGATTTTTAAAAATAAATAAATAAATAAAAAGGAAGAAAAAAAAAAGTCCACTTCCAAACACGTCAGAATATGTTTGCAGTTAAAATCATGGAACAGGTACTACAGGAGGGAGAGCTGATACAAGAACTGGTGCTTGTGCAGGTTAACATGGGCTGGTTTTATAATCCACCTTTCTACTTTTTTTTTTTGTAGGCCAACATAACCATTTTTGTATGGAAATATAGATATAATCAGAACATACAGGTGCTAAATGAAGATGTGTCTCAGAACAGTGCCACTTTTGTGTGACATGTTTTGATATGTTGTCACTTTTTTTCGTACTCAAAATAAATTTGTAATAGAAATTCCTTTTGTACTGACGTTTGTGCGAGCATGGTGTGTTTTAATGGGCTCATTGTTTTCAGGCTACATCTTATTAAAATGTTTACAATTGCGCATGCTCTGTGATGACGTTGCTCATTACTCAGGAGCTTCACTGAATCCTGCAGAAACCACATTCAGCTCTTTCAAAAGGGTGAGGACTCAGCATTGTCATTCATTCCTTTGTATATCTCCTGAGTATAAGAGCATAATCTTATATTAGAGCATCGTATCGAATGTTCTTTCAATTATTGATACTAAAACTATTGGAGACGTCATTATAAAAAGCGGAAAGGAACAATTTAAATATTGTCTGGATTGGACAACAGTTGCTAAATTCTTCAAGATTTCTTTCCTGTAATATCTTTCTAAAATAATACCTTGTTTGACCAGTATGTGAACTGTAACGTGTACAAAAAAGAACAATGTACTTTTAAAACGTTTATGCAATAGAAAGTTAATGGTTATCAAAAACTAACCGACTTTGTAATAAGGTAGTGAGGTACTTTTTGTCTTCAGCTGTAAACATACATTTATTTAGCAAAGGACATGCTTGTGTTTGGCAGCTATCCTGTTTAAATGTCTTCCATAGCAATACGTAATCTCATGAACTCAGCAGTTATATAGAACTATTTTATTTACGTTTATTTATTCTTAGCACATTTTAAGCATACGGTTGGGGCGTCTAGTACGGCTGAGAAAGTGATCATGTCAGCAGATGGAGTTGTGTTTAACTGTTCAAGTCTAAGATAATCTAACTATGAATTCAACTCTAATATATATATTATTTTGCCATGTAATGCAGACGCTGATTTCGGGTTCGTACACGACATTGGTCAGATAGACGCTCCATCGGAAAAACACTTACAAATTGAATAACGGTATTAATATCAGCATATTTTACAATAGTTTGCTAGTGTAGCTTTCAAATATTGTTCTTAATAGTTTTCGTACTATTATCAGTGCACACACATTTCAGAGGCATTACCGCCTCAGAGCTGCTCCCATGTTTTCAAACCCCCTCCTGGATCTGCGGGGTTTGGGGCCGGTCTCACCACCCATCCCACCCCCGTCTTCTTTCTTTTTATAATAACTTCCGGTGAACAAACGCGACAGTGACGGATAGAAAAGGATATGTTGTGTCACATGATAATTTTAAGAGATTGCAGGTAGCTGATATAAATCAGCAACGCAGGCAAAGCAGGTCGAGGTTTTTATTATTATTCCCCCCCTCCAGCTCTCGCCTACAAGCATCAATGTACAGATCTTTAGCTGGCTAGCAAGACTTACGTTCTCGGAAAGGAATAATTACTAATCTAGAATACTGGTCTAAATTGGTTTATTTAATCCGGTTAAAAAAGTTAAGCGGTAATTTACTCTTCCAGAAACACCGATCTAACGTAACCGCGATATTTAACCGACGTATCGGATAGTTAGTGGGCTTAGCTTGTTAGCTTGTTGGCTAATCATGTTATTGAGGAAAGTAGCTCAGAGTCCGGCCCTGTGCGGCGCTGTCCTCCGCTTGCCGCCGTCTATATGGGGGTGAGTGAGCTGTCCAGCTCCGTTTATTTTTCTTATTGATTAGTTCACCTCAGTGTATTGATGATTAGTTCTTACGTTTGATCGTTATTATGATTGTTAGCTGGCTAGCTTGGCTTTGGTTTGGCTGTGGATGTTCAGTGACGTCGTTTTATAAATTAGCATGTATGGATTATAACGACATTGTTGCAGAGCTATAAGGCGTTTTAACGTGAAAATGTAAACATCTAGACAAAGTGCCTTTTTGTTGACGCTTTTCTAGGGTGCAACGGCAAACAGGAGCCGTCTTAACTGCGCAGAATGGCCGTCTGTACGCTAGCCATACTGCCGAGGTAAGTTGAGACCGTTTCTCCACATAATTTGTTGTTAAACGCTTAAAAGATGAGTCATGGGAATTGATTGCTGTGTGTTTATCTTAGTTATTCGGAGTTTTTTGTTGTGTATCTGCATGGCAAGGAAAGGAAAAACACTAGGAAGTCACGGAATGTAGGGCAAAGGTCACATTTAGTTCACATGATCCGGGACAGTATGACATTGAGTGTCACTTCTGCGTAGATGTAATGGAAAAAATCCCCAATCAGTAACCTTTTACAGGAGCAGAGAAAAGGATTCTTTGTTTACATAAACATTTTACGTCATATATTTTTACACAGATGTCGTGTTGTGTGTGAGAGTAAAGTGCATATTTGAAATCTGTGCACTTGCCTACTAATGAACGTTTTCACATGAGTATATGAAAGATCCAAATTTGCAACCGTCCAGCTATGTATTCTTGTTGAAATACAAATATGCATTTTGAAAACCAGCCAGAGAGTGAGAGACCGAAGCTTGTTGTCCTCGTGAGTGGCCTCTAGTTCACATTGTCCGTATCTATTCTGTCTGTTTTTAGACCGCACTAAAACTGTGATGTAGGCTCGTGGGTGTTGTACCATTGCCTTCAGGGTGAGATGTGTGAATGGGGAATAACATAAATAGGGCAAAGGTGAAGGGGGGAAAGGGTAACCAAAATGAATTAACGTCAGCTTTGTGTGTGTGTGTTGAGGTTAGCCTACTAGCAAGGCAGAACAAACATACACACACACAAACAATTTTTGTGGGTTTCAAAGAAAGTAGCAATATTGACTACAAATGCAATCATAAAGGTAGTTGGTGCTGACTGCTTTTTTTATCAGTTCATGTCTAGTGCTGGTGTTTGGGGGAAAAATATATAAATATTTCTAGTGCTACACGCAGTTCCTTTCCTCCATTGGTTTTCTTTGTCTCAATGTGCAGGCAGTATTGGAGAAGCCTGCAGCTGGCACTGATGCAGCCATCAAGGTGGACAAGGTGGACAAGAAGGCCGTCAGTGTGGTGCGTGTCCGCTGCTCCACTTTAGCTTTTCTATGAATGTGCAGCTCGGTTCAGTTTTGAAGTGTGGAGCTTTTGAAGAGCTGTTCAACCTCTGTCTTGTGCAGGAGTCGAAGTCCTTTGCGATGAACATGTTTAAAGGGCAAATCAGTACCTCGCAGGTGTTCCCCTTTCCGTCAGGTAACTTGTCTTGGCTTAAACACACTTTAAGGGAAGAAATTATGTGTTCGGTATGTTTCTAAATATCACAGTGATGTTGCACTTGACGTATTGAACAAATTATTGAAGTTCTGTCAGATACTGCTGCGTCGTCATTGTGGTAGCTACTTGTTGTGGTACGTTTAAATTATGAAGTTCATGCTGTGAAGTTTTACTTTTTAATATATTTCAGTGCTGAATGAGGAACAATCTCAGTTTCTCAAAGAGCTGGTGGGACCTTGTGAGAAATTTTTTGAAGTAAGTTTCATTAATCAAATAAAGAAGGCTATATTCATATCTCTTTATATATGATGTGAGTGGCTCGTGCATGAGGTATGTATGTTGTTTTTTGATCTCACAATAATTTCTTTCTCCATTTGCTCCATTGTTGTGTGTGTGTGTGTGTGTGCTTGCATGTAGGAGGTCAATGATCCTGCTAAGAACGATGCCCTGGAGAAGGTGGAAGACCACACCTTGGAGGGATTGAAGGAGATGGGGGCCTTTGGCCTGCAGGTGCCTGCTGAACTGGGCGGCGTAGGACTCAACAACACGCAGGTAAGGGGGTCATCAGCGGGAAGAAACGAGGGCAGCAGGGAGGAACATGGAGGAAGAGTGGGGAGAATGGAGGTGGACCTGGAGAGACTGAGAGCAGGTGGCACCTCACAAGGGAAAGTGCGCGCAACTCTGAGGGGTGGGGCTATTTCAGTCTATATAGAGTTCTTTACTTGGGACTACTGGATGTCTAATAAGCAAAAAAGGAGTAGTGGATTGTGCGGAGGGAATATGTGTAAGAGGAGGGCAGAGATTACACCCAGCATCTCAGAGCTCCTTGTGTGTGTTGTCAGTATGCCAGGCTGGTGGAGATCGTGGGCTTGCATGACCTGGGTGTGGGCATCACCCTTGGTGCACACCAGTCCATTGGCTTTAAGGGGATTCTCTTGTTTGGCAACCAGCAGCAGAAAGAGAAATACTTGCCCAAGTTGGCTTCAGGTGAGGGCTAACTGATGTGTGACTGATGTAAATAACGCAGCTAACACCCGGTGTCCGCACACCCGGCATTCACTTGTATGTGTCCTGCATCAGGACTGTTAACTTAAACATATCACTTTCTATTGGTTATCTAGAATCCTTAATGTGTTGAAAAGTATTTTGCACATGCAACATTATACTACAGTTTAACTACATTATACTACAGTGTAAATACATTATACTACAGTCTAACTACATTAAAATGCACGTGACATTATACTACAGTCCGTGTGATTCTTTGTTTTGTTTGCTTGACCTTGTGAGTTGATATTAAGTCTGTGTGACGTGGCTGTTGTGCGTTTGTCGTCCAGGGGAGACAATGGCGGCGTACTGCCTGACCGAGCCGGCTAGCGGCTCTGACGCGGCCTCCATCAGGACCACCGCTGTAGCCTCCCCGTGTGGAAAGTACTACACCCTCAACGGGAGCAAGATCTGGATCAGGTGTGTGGGACGCACGCTGTGTTTAAAGATGAGAGTCATGCACATGTTCACTCTCCCTACCGGCCCTTCCTTCTACACACAAAACCAACAATGTGGGGTTTGGACCACCAGGGGGCGTCTGTATTTTATACATACACAACCTCTGTGCCAATAGCATGACTTGATGTGAACACAGCAGCATACGTCAGGCTACAGCCAGGCATGTGCATTGTGTGAGTGTGATTGTATGTCTTCTGTATTAAATAATTTTTCCTTTGGCCCCTAACAGTAATGGAGGTCTGGCAGAGATCTTTACTGTGTTCGCCAAGACTCCTTTGAAAGATGAGAAGACTGGAGAAGTGAAGGATAAGATCACGGCTTTCATTGTTGAGAGGAGCTTCGGAGGGGTCACAAGGTCAGTTCAGGTTTATTATATCTGAGACTAACAGAGGCCAGAAGGTCAGAGGTCCTTCATCAGCTGCGCAAGCAAAGTTCTGCCGCATATTTTGGAGGAGGAACCAGTTTATATTCTGTTCTTCAATTCAGAAGCACTTTGCTCACATAGCTGATGAAGGCCCTCTGTTGAATATGTTCTGTTTCTCTGGAAACTTTGTGTTGTACTTTACTACCGTTTTGGCTGTGTCTGCATACATCTTGCTACAGTACAATGCAGTACTCGCCTTCAGTCCTCTTTACAGGGCCATTTTTAAGTTGGTGCACCCTTATTTTTCATTTCATTAAAGTAACAGCAGACTCAGGAAATCGTACATTACATGCAGCCTACATATTTTGAGAGATGGGCAAGGGGTTGGCGCGCTGCAGCATTCTGCAACATTTTAATTTTCTTTAAAACATAAAATGTTCATGTACACCCTTATTCATTTGCTCATACACTTGTCTGAGTAGCTGATGGTCGGAAGTTCTACTATCCATCAATCCAAGTCTTTTAAAGTATGAAGCATAAACGTCTCCTGCAGGCCAGCTCCTGGCTCACAGGAATTTTAGTTATGGCACAAATGCACATGCGCAGAACGTACTCAGTGTTTGCAAATGTAATCCGAGGCATTTACATGGCTGCTGTTCTTCTGTGTATGACCTTGTTTGTTTAAACGATTAAACATCCCCATCAATCAATCAGACAGAAATCGTGTTGAAGGACTGGCCTTCATCAGCGTAGTGTATTCCAGTTGAGGTGTATATGTGCACGTGTTTGAAAATCTGTCTTTTGCTTGCCCCTTCCTCCAGTGGCCCCCCGGAGAAAAAGATGGGCATCAAGGCTTCCAACACAGCAGAGGTGTACTTTGAGAATGTGCGTGTGCCTGCTGACTGTGTCCTGGGTGAGGTGGGTGGTGGCTTCAAAGTAGCCATGAACATCCTCAACAACGGGCGCTTCGGCATGGCTGCCGCGCTCTCCGGAACCATGAAGGGTGTCCTCGCTAAAGCGGTGCGTGCGTGCGTGCGTGTGTGTGTGTGTGTTCCGTGTGCAGGCGGGTGGATGGGTGTGAAAAAGTCTGCATTTCTGCATGTGCACGTGTTTTGACACCAAGTCGACTCGACTCCTATTTGCTTTCATTTCCTCACACATCACCGGTTTGTTTAGCATGGTTTCTTTTTTTTTCTTTTCTTTTTTTGTCCTTTTGCCATCGTGTTGCCTCCCCCATCCCCCACATCACCCTCACTTCCTCTGTGAGGTAGACCTGCACAGGGAAATTCCCTGCATATATTTGCACCGTGCTGCCTGAGGTCTGTGTGAACAGGAATTTGCACCTGTTTCATCAAATTCTTACTGCCTGTTTAAGCATTTTGTTTCACAGGCAGAAAATTTGTTACATTTTGAAATATTTTTTTTTCCTGACTGATCCACACAAGCATATAAATAAGCCTTTTAAATCCAATTTTCAAATCCTTTGAAACTGGAAGTATAAATATTTTCAGCACCCACAAGTAATCCTTCAACAGCCCACCCATCTTGTATACGGACCACCTTTATGATCAGCTGGTTCGGATTAACCTTATCCACAACATGGTGGAAACTTTCAAAGGAAAGATTCAAACTGAAGACAAAGGAGCATTCTAAACACGTTGGAGAAGCAAATCTGGGAGAGAAAAACAACCATTTCAAAAGCACGAAACTTCCCACAGAGTCCTTTTGTGTATAAAAGTAGAGGGAAAACATGTTGCTACCACAGCAGATGTGGCAGGGTGAGCCGGTAAGGGGAAGGTGTTGTAAGGTCAGGTCTGAACTAAAATTTAAATACAATGGTTCGTACAACACTGGGATTACTGAAAAGGAGGCAGTGTGTTCATGAGCATAAGTGTCTGGACCTTTGAGTCTGGTTGGAAATCCTTGGCAAGAACTTAGAAACTCTGCTGTCATGACACTTGCCCACTCACTTAAAGTGGCAAAATGTAAAGTTAAAAGTGACTATTAAAAAGCCACTATTTAATAACGTTTCAGTCAAACCAACGAGATATTATTTTAAGTGAAGAATATTTAGTGTTTTACTTAGAAAGCCAGCATGAGCCAATGTGATCTCTTAAGACAAACGAAGGTCCTTTTAAGGAAGACCATGTTTTAGAGTAGGCAGCGAGGGCGACAGATGACTGGCACATAGCAACTGTCTGTGCGTCTTCTTTATGATTAGATTCCTTAAAATAATTAGAAACATGTTAATTCAGCGGTACATCAATGCTGAAATCAAAATGAGCACAGCCATTTTTTTTCTGTGGAAATAATAATACTAGCATTAGTTTGTTGGATATTTATAAATTGGACATGTCTGAAATGTGACACAACTGCATAGAATGGTTCACAAAAGATACCTAGAAACCTTTAGCCTGCAAAAGGACAAGTAGCACTTACTGTGTCAGTAGCACTCTGAGTGGTCCAGTTGATTAGAGAGCAAATTGGCTCACCTTCTGCATTGTCCTTTCACCCCCCTGTGTGCAGGATTACATACATCATTCACCCATTACTTTAGGGATGGGCAGTCACACAAGGCCTTCAGTCTCCCGATGCTCAAACTCAAGTGCTTGATGCGTTTCTGATTAATTCATAATTTTCTGAGTCAGGTGTGCTAGAAGTGAGAGAGGAAAAAGGATGTGAACTGTGCGTTTTGAATTAAGGCTTGAACTGTGTGTGCCCTGAACACCCCCACCGACCCACCCATCCAGGTTGATCACGCTGCCAATAGGACCCAGTTCGGGAGCAAGATCCACACGTTTGGGAGCATACAGGAGAAGATCGCCAGAATGGCCATGCTGCAGTACGTCTCAGAGGTGAGCATGAACCTTTTACTAAATGCTACTTGCAACCACATGTTTGAAGGTTGTCATTTGTTCATTGTATGATATTGAATATTGAAACTTTGTATAAAGATCCCATGATAACCCTGTGGTTCATTATTCTGGTTAAAATATTATTATATGTGTTGGGGGGGCAGTGAGGCCAAGGCTGTCTTGTGCCAGAACTCTGTCTTGATAAAATGTACTCTGCATGAAAAGCAGCAGAAGGAAGTGGGGTAGGTTGCTCTGTGGTTGTCACAAGTGCAAATGTGCCACTGTTTACCCCACTTTCTCAGGAACTGTGGCCTCACTATTTCCTTTGAATTCTCAAGAAATGCATATTTGATAACTAAATTGTGTGATTTGTTTCATGTTTGTCTGTTTGTCTGCTCTCTCTCCTGCATTCAGTCCATGGCCTATATGGTCAGTGGGAATATGGACAGTGGAGCAACAGATTTCCAGATTGAGGCAGCCATCAGTAAAATATTTGCTTCTGTAAGTCTGTAGCTGGCACTGTATACAATAATTACACATAGATGAATGTCCTTGTAAACCAGAATTTATCATATTTCTGGTGATTTGGGTAGAACGTTTACGTACTATTCAAGCTTTACTGTCTCTTAAAAGACCCAGCTCACTGACTCTGCTCAGTACTTAATGTCTTTCCAGAAATCTGAGATTTATGTTAAGTTTAACCATTTTTCAGAGGTATCCGATGCAATGACAGAAGTAAGACAATGTGAAAATGTATGTTGGTTTTTTATGGTTGGTTTTTAAAACGGATGTATGTTTCTGTTTCAGGAAGCAGCATGGACAGTGACCGACGAATGCATTCAGATTATGGGCGGAATGGGGTTTATGAAGGTTGGTTCAATGATCACGTTGTCAATGACAACAAATGCATTTCTTTACTTTCAGTTTTGCCTACTGCTATACAATTGGTCACTTAAAAGGTGCTATACCAGTTCTCATTCTATTCCTGAGAGAAAATACCTTCACGAAACATTCTTTAGCCAGAATATTTCATGTCTAAATGTATGTATTAATTTTTTACATATTTTGACAGATTTATTTATTTTACTTTTTACATGTTTCTGATGAGAGAGGCATAAATTATGCAATCTACAGGTGGAAAACAGTGTTCTGTAACCAGTGTGAATGGTTTAGTTAACAACCAGGCTGTCGGAAGGCCTGCCCTGAACCACAGTGCACCAGGACAGGTGCCCAAAACACACAAGTGAATCTACTGACCAATGGTTTAAAAACTTATTTATTTCATTTAGTCATTTATTTATTCTTTTAGATAAACTTATTCTCTTTCACTTAATAGAAATTGTCTTTTTTTTTAAACATTTTTAACTGTATCTGCAAGGGTGCCAACTTTTCCCGGCACAGTACTTGTTGCTCGCCTTCAGAAACTCCTACATGAACTAGACACTTAAGTGGAACACAGACATCTTGTGGGTCATGGAAAACAGTGTAGGTGTCACGTAACTGAGGCCCTCAGAATCAGCGTGTAGGTTAAAAACTCCGGCCCCGTTTACCGCTGAAGGCACTGCTGCACTAAAGTGAAACTTAACATGTAGTTAGCAAAATGTGGGTCAGGGGTCGGGGGTCGGGGGGGTGGGTCCTTTGTTTTTTCTCCTGTCTTTAAGCCATATTCATTGTGGCTAAAACATACTGTTGCTCTAGTCATTGTTGTAGCGCAGTTTTGTGACTGTGTAAGAGACCTTAGCTAAACAGATGGAGCTGCCTTCAGGCCTGCAGATTGTAGAAGTGCATAGACAGAAGTGAGCAGCAGTCTGAATGAATCGGCAAGTTTCTTTCCAGAAAGGGACACTGCTTGTTCCCCTTCATGTTTATTTTTTCTATGCAAGACTGCCTTACTAGTATCAGAACCAGCCAATGCCTAGATACACCCCTCCCTATTGGCTCCCTCTATAATAAATGTGAAACAGTGAAACAATTGCTTCTAAGACAAGATGTGTTGTGTATTCACACTTGGGTTTTACTGCATGCTGGACTGTTGTGTGTCGTGCCATAGAACATAATACTTAGTTTGTAAGAGTGTGGTGGTCATCACCTTGTTGAACACAAGAAACCGTCTTTGCCAGTGTGCAATCCCATCTCACGGTGTTAGAATCAGTCCAGCATTAAGGTCTATCATGATTGATTGCCCAATATGGTGGCATGAATAGTGGTGCTGTATGTATTGCACAAGGTTTCATCGGAAGCCGTGTCAGCCTCTAACACTTGTAGCTCGTCCAGCTAGGGTTTCTGCTTCTGCTGGTTCTGTCAAAATCCTGTCTTTGGAAAGTCTGATGTTAATTGCCTTGCCAATCCCCATGTACATGACTTGCCAACTTTCTTGATTGGATAGAAGTATCTAACCATGTTGAAATCTTGTTGCTGATGACACAGCCAAGAATGGAAATTGATTACACATTAATGTTTAAAAAAACTTTTTTGAATGTGTTTTTGTGGTTCCATAGCCATTTCACATGTGGTAGCAAAAGCCGAAAAGGTATATTAGAAAAGCTTTTTAAGACCACCTTAAAATAAACCTTTTATGTTGAAATGGTCTGGCGAACCTCACACTGTGTGCTTGGTGTGTGGGGCTCCACATTGTGACGGCGAGCCTTGACCCGAGTCTTCACGTATGCCGTTGGCTTGGTGCAGGAGCCAGGGGTCGAGAGAGTGATGAGAGACCTGCGAATCTTCCGCATCTTTGAGGGCACCAATGACATCCTGCGACTGTTTGTGGCACTCAATGGCTTCCAGGTAATCTAGGAGCAAACGGCACTGACAGGAAAAGGAGAGATTTTGTGTATGTTTCATCTGCCACAAAAACTAAACTGAGGCTCAACGTGTGAGCAGTTGCTATAATTCAACCGTGGCTGGTTTTGTGATAAGTTTTGGGCTGGATGCACTCTTTAAAAAAAAAAAAAAAAAAGAGCTATGGCAAGCCAGTGAAGCTCTATCCTGCCAACTGACAAAGTAATATTCTGAAAGTAATATTAAAAGTATTTTAATATATTTAAACTTTTATAATAAAGAATGTAGGGAACCAGCTGAAGAGTCTACAGAAAGCATTGAAGAGTCCGCTGGGCAATGCCAGCCTGCTAGCTGGAGAATTCACTAAACGAGCCAAGAGGTCAGAAAGACATTTGCTTTCAACCGGTTATGGCAAGAATGTACACATTTATATGAGTGTATATAAGAAAATGATCATTCGTTCCTCCCTCCCTGCAGAACGGCTGGCATGGGTTCAGGCCTCACCCTCCAGGGGACCATCCACCCAGAACTGGCTCAGAGTGGAGAGCTGGTGAGAAAATGCAGCACATTTGCTTGACACTTTAACAAACACTTATTGAGAGGGTTACACTCACTATCATTTATTAGAAACACCACCTAGGCATACAGCTAGAATCTAGGTACGCAGTTGTTCTTAACCTACGGAGATGTGATCGGTGATCTCATTGTGTTATAGGAAATCTGCTTCTTTGCCTTTGTTTATACAGCACTTTTAATACTGTTTGTATGTACTGCCGTTCGTATTCTAATAATGGCTTTACTAGGACGTTTACCTGTTGAACACTCGGTTGTTCTGTAAGCCAGCACGCAGACACGAGAGTCAACTCTGCTGTTTCACAACTGAACAGGAACAGATGTAGTTTTCTATTTTGTGATTACTGTATTGTTCTTCTCTCAGGCTGTTAAGGCCATTGAACATTTTGGAGCGGTCATTGAAGAGCAGCTTTTGAAGCATGGCAAGAAGATCATCGGTGAGTATTTGGGACTCCCAATAATCTTAATAGTGTTGAAAATGATCAGTTGTGTTGCAGTTTTGTTAAAATGTACTGGGAAAAAAAACATTTTGATTACTTATTTAAAGCTGTAATACATACATACATACATACATACATGGGGGCAGTCATGGTCTGGTGGTTAGGGAACCAGTCTTGTGACCGGAGGGTCGTGGGTTTGATTCCCAGGCCTGAGGCCATGACTGAGGTGCCCTTGAGCAAGGCACCTAACCCCAACTGCTCCCCGGGCGCCGGGCTAGGGCTGCCCACCGCCCTAGTTATCACTAGTGTGTGTGTGTGTGTGTGTTCTGACTGCACAGATGGGTAAATGCGGAGGACAAATTTCGATTGGGGTGAAAATCACAATTGACAATGTGGCTTGACTTAACTTAACAAACACTTTGAACAACGTCTTGGATTCTTGTACCCAAGGACACCTGCGTTCAGGTTTAGGAAGGTGTAATGGAGGTCATGGCAAACTCTTACCTTTCTAAAATTGAATACAAAATCGTCTTCTGTCTGGTGTAATTTCAGATGCGTTATTTAAGTGCTTCCTTTCTCAGTTCTGTGGGTAGGTGGAGTTTATAAGGTTTCCCAGTGCATAGAAACTGTGTGCTTTAGAAGAAACCCTGCAGGTTTATCTTTAACAATCTCACAACCACTACCGTTATCTGCTGAGTGTTGATTGCACACGATTGCGTGTGCAGACACTTTTTGTGATTATTTGACAAATTCAACTTCCACATGAAATGAATGATCTTTGCTAATTTGCATACCTTAGTATATTTTTACATGTTCATGCTTTTGTTTTTCCTGATTGTTTATTGTTTGTGTTTCTAACAGATGAGCAGTTTGTTCTGAAAAGAGTTGCAGATATAGCCATTGACCTGTACGCTATGGTGGTTGTATTGTCTAGGTAATGCTGACTCACACAGACTCCTCTTTTACCTCCCTACACCCCATCGCTAGTGCATACATGGTGAGACGTGTACGGTATGAATGTGAAGGTTTAGTAAGGGTGTGTGCGCTTCTCCTCCAGAGCCTCCAGGGCCCTTAGCCAGGGCCACTCTTCTGCTCAACATGAGAAGATGCTGTGTGAAACCTGGTGCATTGAGGTGAGAGGCTCCTCACACCTTCCTCCCTCACACATACTGTAATGGGGCTGGCTGTAGGCATCAGCTAGTCCACTAATGCTGGTGCATAGGTGTTGGTTTCTTAAGACCATTTTTCGAAATAAAAAATTCCACTACTGAGCCAGTTCCCTGTTGCGAGTGTGATGTGACCATTTCTCCATTTTGGCTAACTACTGCACCTGTTGCCTTCTACAGGCCCATGACAGGATAATGAGGGACATTCAGTTCCTGAAGTCTGGTTCATCCAAGCAGGTCTTCAAGAACCTGAACGCCATTTCCTCCGCTGTGGTAGAAAATGGAGGAGTGGTGAACCCCAATCCCCTGGGCTTTTAAAGACTCGCCAGTTCTGTCACTCTTGCTGCCATAACCAGTCAAACTAACCTGTCCTGTAACATTTTAGCAGTTATGACGCTTCCTTTGGATTTTCCCAAGAGTGTGCTTTAATGTTACAGAAGGGATGCTGTGATTCTAGTTTGTCAGTTTGCCACTTGTGCCGGTAAATTGAAGTTTAATTGAAGTCTGAATGTACAGAAAATGTAGAGGATGGTAATAATAATAATAATTCTGACAGCTGGATATTGTGAAATATGTATTTAGGGCTTGCGCATGGTCATATGGGCAGGTTTGAAAACTTTGAAACTTTTTCTTTCACTACCGTAAAGTCTTTTTTTACTCTGATGTCTGCACATGTAATTTGCCCTGCGTCATCATACCTGAATTAAATTCTTTCACCTAGGACTTTATCCTTCCGACCTCTCAAATGGTCCGAATATATGAAAACAAACAGGAAATGGTTGCAAAATTTTCGCAAGAACAAACAGAAATGTAAGATATTAATACAGAAGTGTTCATACCTGACCATAGGCTACACCATTACACAACTTGTGGTACTGACAATTCAGCTACTGGTTATGCGTCTGCACGAATGCATACATTACATGGGAACTGTGTTAATAACACTGTAGATTTTATCTTTGGTTCCCTAAAACATTTACGTTCCTGTTCTCTAGAAAACCTAGTAAGTAAAAGTGAGTGAGCAGTGACTGTTAACTTCTCTCCAGGGTAAAGTGCAAACCCAACCATAAGGGAGTGCACATGGGTAAAGTGCAAACCCCACCATAAGGGAGTGCACATGCACGTTTGTCAGTCACACGTTTTAAACTGACGTCCTTGGCCAGTAGTTCAAGTTCTCAAGGCAAGGGGTTGTCATGATTTTTTATTAACAGGAAATATTACCATCTGCTTGCCTGTACTGTATTAATGTAGTGCTCTGTCTTCATATTTTTATGTACTCGACTTTTGTAATAAGTAAAACTGGCAATAATTAAAAACAAGGAAAACAGTAAATTGTGCAGAGCATTTAGTGCTTACTATTCGTAATTATTAAACACCACATCTGAGATCAATCCGTCTACATCAGATCCAACAATACACATCTTTCATAATCCTAGTTTTATGTTTTAGCATGACAAATGATTCAGTATGTTTAGGCTCAAAACTACGATCACGATCATCCTGTGAATCAGGAACCGGTAACAGTGATGACATGGTAAACGTGTTTCGGGAGTGTGGCTTTCCACATCAGTTCCCAGGTTTGACTGATATCAGCCTTTACTTGGATATCTATGCCTTTATTTAAATGTGGGGTCAAACATAATTTAAGTTGTACCTTTGCTTTTAGATCAACCAGAGGTGAGCTTCTAGTGCTGTCCGACAACCATTTTTGCCAGGGTTAGAAAGCACGAGCTAAACAGATTCCACTAGTTCACTTCGTGATATTATAGATCCCGATGTCTTGGTAAAGAAAAAGATTAGAGTACTGAAAATAATGTCTGCTACATTATTTAATATTTGAGTTGGGTGACAACGATGGACATTTCAGTTAGTGATCACACATCAATAACATATTTACACCTATAACCTTAATCCTGTAAAGGTAACAACAAAAGCTCCAAGATGGCCATAAATACCTGAACATTCAGTTAAGAACTCTGATTTGTGTTTATTTAATAAAAGTCCCTATACAAATGATCATTATTCTTAGGAATGCTAATAAAGCACTTCAGAGATTATACCAATAGCATCTGCAGAGCTTTATGGTGTAGTCATCAAAAGTAAGTGCTGCAAACCTGCTCTGCTCCATGGAGCTGCCAACCGACTGGCAGGAGGATTGATTACTATTTGATTAAATCCGCCCTGTGGTCTATCGCATTTTCACAGCTGAAAATGAACGTGTAAATCCAGTCTTCAGTTTTAGATGCATTACAGACGACAGTCCTTTTCCAAGTGCCTTGTGTATGATGGTCATACAGTTGTCTGTGATGTCTCTCTTGATAAAAGTGTCTCTGATGTCATTCTCCTCTCCCTGAAAGAAAGTTATTTTTATAATTTACACTTATGCCTCAATAGTGTTATATATTGCTGCGACTGAGTATGGAATATGCAAAGCAAAAGTATAAATTGCATCTTATTTATTTGCGTTTAAATGAGGTGTTTCAGGTTTGCTTCCCATTAGCAAACTTTACAAAATCAAAAGCAACATTTGTTTGATTATTTTATTAGGTATGGGTCTTGTGGTGGGAAGCTCACTATTATAAAATAAATTGGTAATATTAAAAAAATATGACTAATGGCAATAACTGTTTAAAGGTCCAGGCGAAGAGGCCTGTCAATATACAACTGAAAACAACAGCAAAAACCTTTCTTAAAGGTCTCAAGAAACCTTTTTTATAAGAAGTGGTTTTCTTATAATTAGTCTAATTTCATTTGATGTGACCCTCAAAGTCCAAATACAAAGTGTGTTCTACGAATACCATACCCAATTCCAGTAAATGACCAATTTATTTCCCTAGAATTTCTGTTCTTCCATTGTAAAATCATTAGGTTTAAGCACTGGTAAGCTTCATTCGCGCCGATCATTTAAAATCGCGAATTAATTCTGAACGGAATTAAAAACAGGCATTAAGATACACTGACATTAACTGTAAAACTCAAAGGTGACAGCTTTGCTTAGCATTGACTAAGTTAATGGTAAGTTTCTTTCCAGTGGAGTCTGTGCAGTCGTTCACAAACCATGGAGTTAGTGGGGTTATTAAAATACCGTTCTTGAAAACAGACCCTACAAATAATGTCAGATTCACCAATGTTTGGTCTTGGCCAATCTTCTGTCATCTAATATACCCACACTACACGATTTTGCCCTGAGTAAAACACCACACACTTAGATTATGCTTGTCAGTAAGATTCTTGCCCAACAGTTCAGATTCTGAGAATGTTGCAGAATTTCTCATGAATGAGTGTCAGTGTCGATCAAAACAAACATGGCAGATTACAGTGAAGTAGTGATAAGTTATATTAGTAGTATATTAATATTAATGTATATTAATATTCAATGGAGCGTGACTGCAACATTGTGTTTCACATGAGAGAACTGGCATTTATGCCCACGCTACAGGATAATGAATTATAAATATGTGACATGTTTAATAAATTACATTTTGCAATGCCAACTGGACTGTTACAATATCAGAACGGTAAATACTGGACTATACACACCCAGCACTACAGAACGATCTATAGGAAAATAATCGAAGATCACGCCAAAATCTGGTGACGTCTCACAATTATCGAGAGGAGCGAATCAGCTTCGAAGACGGTCCAATTGTCCTGCTGTGTGAACCTGACTTTTGCCTATAGTTTCATTTTCATCACAACAGAAAGCATTTAAAACGTAAATATTCGTCAACACCAAGCTTATCCAGTGCTGAAACTTCATAATTATTTGCATAATCCACTTCAACAGGTTCGGAGATTCATGGCTGTATGATTCCGATTCTCTCTTTTGCACAATTGTATTCAGATTGCTCCAGTAGAAGCTTGTTTGTCGGTGACAGCAGTCTGTCAATCAACTCTACTCATTATAATAAATCAACCCTACTCATTATAATAAAAGAACGATGCCTAAACATTTCTCATCTAGGCCTGATAGGACAGTCTGGTTGGCTCTGAGCAGTACTTCATCAATTTTATCATTTTGTTTCATTTGTATTTTTAACACTGTTATTTATCAATTGTATATTAATGCAGTAGTATTATACATATATTTAATATTTCCTTAAGACTTTAAGATAAATAGGAAGTATATTAGTTGTATATATTTTCCCCAATTATTAACTTTCTCCGTAAGAAAACGGATAAAAAATCATTTTAAAGCATTATCTTTTAAAAAAGCATAATCTTAAAGCATTATAATTACATAAATCCTCCTTGAATACCTGTATAAACGAGTCCCCATTATGGTTGCCTCAAAACTTGCATTTATCACCATTAGAACTGGGTCATGAGCCAGTTCACGTGGTATTGTTAACACAAGTCATTTAGGGTTTATGGGGTTTATGGGCAGCATAAAATCAGGCAAAATTGAATAAGCGTTTCAGTCTTATTGTGGATATTCTGGCACAGGTAAATCTCTAAGGTGAATATGTAAGACATACCGTTGCTGGGGTCGATGGTGTGGATGGGTGAAATTAACGGTCCACTCCAGAACACGCTTAAGTCGACAGGACAAGCACGGGAAGCGGTGACATAGATGCTCGAGAAGCTCCTCTTTGCGCAGTCCGTATACTATTGGCGCGATGCACTGCGCCAGGCTAAAGAATACAAATGTTATCACTGCAAATCGCTCCTTCGTCTCAATCACAATCACGTTCTTGGTTTTAAGAACGTGTAAGACAAAGTTTATGAAGTTCGGAATGATATACACAGCAAGTTGCGCGCCATGTAAGGCAATCGTTTTACAACCGGCCCGGTTGCGACGATTCAGCACACCCAGTCGTCGCCCCTCACATAAAATCCGCACGTAACTGTAAAGAATTAGTATCGTACAAATCGAAATCAATAAAATTTTATGTACTTCCCCTCCCTTCAACTTTTCCCGCCTACAGGTCCAGCTGCTAGCGGTAGCATTATCCACTTTGGGGAAAAGCGTGAGAGGGATAATAGATGCAAGACCCCATGTTATAATTCCAAGGCACCATGGCCACTGTTTGAAACAAACGCCGCTGTACTTGAGTGGAAAACAAATGGCAAAATATCGGTCCAGCGCCATCGCCGTTATAGTAAACAGGATGTTGGACGCACTTGTGGTCAGGACAGTTATTAGTGCCACGCAAGTAGATGCGGCCATGCTAATATCCAGGTCAATTTGCAGGTAGAAGATGAAACAAACTGCAAAGTATATCAACGCAGAAAACAGCAAGTGGAACACGAGCACAAAGCGCGCGTGATTCCGCAGTCGGTCTTCTGCGACGATGGTCCAGTTGATGACCAGGTTGAAGAAAAACAAAAAGACAAACGCCGATGCAGATGCCCAAACGCGAATGTGGCTGTACAAATTCTCTCCCGTGCTGTTGGACATCGCCATATCGATCGAGCTCTTTTCACCCAGCCCAGTAGTCCACAAAAGGAGGTATCAAAACGCAAAAGTTATATCATTATACCACAGAGGTCGAACACCGTGCAGCCGTATCAGTCCGAACTTAGTTTGGTTCTCCATTTAGGCTCAACCGTTTTTAAAGACTCCAGTTTTATTTGCATCTTCTCAAGACTGCGATTCCGCATATAGCACTTACTTATTTCATGTGACTCGAGAAAGCAAACCTCTATACTCCGGCGAGTCCCCTTCCTTTCCCGACTGTGCTGATGCGCAGTACTGCGTTCTTCTTTCGTGTTGCGCGTTAGATTAACTCGTAGTTTAACATATTACAAGCATGCTATTAAGCCTTGATCATTAACCGTTTTATTACTATACAACGCCGGCAACAGACATATCGTCATCATTATGATTTTATATACTAATTGAAGTGTTTTGTTTTGGGCATATTTGAGTTTAATGGGAGTTGCTGCATCTGCATGTTAAGTCATTGCGCCATCTTGTGTGAAATAGGCTACGTTACTAATTACAAAATTACAAATATACCGATGATTCACTTATAAAATATGTTGATAGGCCAGCACAGACACTGCTTTGTTCATATTTGTAGGATGATTTCCTAACATTTCTAGAGAACAGCTGGATAGTTGGTAATGTAACATCGGTCTAATTTGTGATGTATGTCTATGCGTTTTACACTATGATAAAAGTTAACTACATAACATAAAATTAATAACACTTACCAAAACAGATTACTATGTTAAGCAGTCAGAATCCGCTTAGGTTACACATAAAGCCTTAACAGTAATCGTTTAGTAAATAGAAAACTAGCGTTAGCTTGGCTATAATGGTCGGTTTGACGCATACAGTAAAGCAGAGATTCTTAACCCATGGGCCGCGGCCCAATCGTGGGCCGCGAGCGCCACCTTGAGGGCCTCAAAAGAACAACAGTTTTTAACTTTGGGCCGCAGAGGGCCGCAGGACCGCATTGTTTTTTAATAGGGTGCAATATACTTTCTCACCACTAGTAGCGGTAGTGCGTCACTCAGATGTTTTAACGTTTTCAATACATAGAAGATGAACCTTTGCTACCAACTGAGAATGGAAACCTATTTTAAACAAAAAGTAGAACACAAAAATGAAGACAATTCGCTTCAGCTTCTAGTTCTACCATGCAACATTTTAAAAGTTCAAAAGATTATCAAATACGTTTGCAGATACAGTTATATTTTCATTTGCATATTTTACAATTTATATTTGCAGTTTATTTAATTTAAAACATTTGGAATGTATTAATTTTACAGAAACTACTACTACTGCTGTTATTGTTTATCACTAATATGAAGAGCAGTTTCTGATTCTACCAAGCAAAAGTTTAAAAAGGCTATATTTTCATTTGCACTTCATCAAATTTATTTTTAGTTTTTTTAATTAGAAAAATTTACATTGAACATTTTAAATTTATTTATTTTATGACCACAATTTTATTTATTGAATTGTCTATTTTTGTTATTATGTTAAAAAAAAGCAATTTTTGTGTTGATAAGACTGAGTGGTCTGTTGACTGACCGCTGTATTTGTTCAATATCTCCCCATCTACACTGAGTCCATCGTAGAAATGTATCATGGAAAAAAACGGCATGACATGCCCCCACACATCTATGCTGTATTGGAGGCTGCCTACAGAAGCATGCTGCAAGGTAGCGCTGTGTGTGCGTGTGTGTGTGCGTCCGTGCGCGCGCGCGTGCGTCTTTATGGAGTGGCCGGAGTGACCGGAGTGGCCGGAGTCTCCGGAGTCTCCGGAGTGGCCGGAGTGTCCGGAGTGACCGGAGTGGCCGGAGTGGCCGGAGTCTCCGGAGTGGCCGGAGTCTCCGGAGTGGCCGGATTGTCCGGAGTCTCCGGAGTGGCCGGAGTGGCCGGAGTCTCCGGAGTCTCCAGAGTGACCGGAGTCTCCGGAGTGTCTGGAGTATCCGGAGTGTCCAGAGTGACCGGAGTCTCCGGAGTCTCCGGAGTGTCCGGAGTGTCCGGAGTCGCCGGAGTCTCCGGAGTCTCCAGAGTGTCCGGAGTGACTGTACAGCATCTTTACTTGATTTCTGAGTTTACTATGTGTATTAGAATGATGCATTGATGAATAAGATACATACTGGGGTACCATTTTTTTAGCACCATTTTAAATATTGAATGAACAGCATCTTATGAAACTTTGAAGATTTGTTTCATATATGTTGACTTTCGAAGGTTATATTTGCTGAACACTCTAAGGCTAATTTGGATGTTGATGCCTCTGTATAATTCCAGACTACAGCCCAACTCATAATTAGGACGTCACATGAAACATGAAACGTTTTCCTCATCATCTTTCTAGACTCCTCCAGACTGCTGCTGGTTTTCCTGCATACAAACTGATTCATGCCTACAGAAGCATGCTGCAAGGTAGCTGCTGCGTGCGTTTTTGCGCGTGCGTATTTGCGCGTGCGTATTTGCGCGTGCGTATTTGCGCGTGCGTATTTGCGCGTGTGCGTGTGTATTTGCGTGTGTGCGTGCATAGGTGTGTTTTCTACGTTCAACTTATAATTTGATGTATCCAAGCATATTTATGATGACTCCTGCTAGCAAACTTTTAGCCTATAGCAGGGGAATTCAATTAAAACTCACTGAGGTCCAGAGCTAAAATTTTCTCCTAGTAAAAGATCCGAACAAAAGTCCAACTTTTGCCTTATGATCTTGTTCACCCGTATGTTTACATTTTCACTGTTAACAAATGGCACTTAGGTATACAACTAGCTATTTTACAATATTTAAAAATAGTCCCAGGCAAATAATTTTATAACCTTTATTTCAGAAAATAGAAACCTCAAAATAAAATACATTTTAAAAGTGCAAACAGAGCCTAATAATATTTTTTTCTCTTAAAATGAAGAAGTCCAAGCCTAGATAATTGAAGGCTTACAGTTCAAGTAAAAAGTTAACAAAAAAGTTAACTTTAGAAAACAGAAAACAATAAATAAAAAGTGGCTCTCTTTACAAGAAAAAAGTGTAAACAGAACAAGCAACCATTTTCCTATTTTTTACTTACATTAAATTAAAGATCTATGTGCCTTATTCTCAGCATCTCTTTAATTGCTGCATATATGTCCTCTCCTCGTGTATGTTTCCAGTGGTGTTACACCCAGCAGATCCTCACAGAGCTCCTTCCTATCTTTGTGATAAAATCTCACTTACAATAAAAGCTGGGCATTATCAGTAACATCTGTAGACTCATCGATGGCCAGAGATATGCACTGTGCACTCTGAATAGCTGCATCAATCTGTGCCAGTACATCACCTGCTAATATTTCTGATTTTCTGGTTGCTGTTGAAGCTGATATAGGGATTTGTTTTATTTTTTCACATAGATCGTTCACATAGATCGTGCTTCGTTTCGTAGTGGCGTTTCACGTTGCCACTTTTAATTAATGCAATTGTTTCTGAGCATATAAGACAAACAGGCTTTGACCTGCCTGCAGGAAGAAAGAACATACATTTATCTGTCCACTCATCTTTAAAACAGCGGTTTTCAGCATCAACTTTTCTTATTTTGGAAAAAGCCTTAACCTCCTCCGGTCTGCTCGGCTCTGCCCGGGTGAGCTAGCGGCACTGGCTGCACAGGGCAAACAAAATATTTGATTGGCTCAACTGAGTGACGCTATTACCGTAATAACTGTAGTAGAGGTAAACACTTGCCCACTGTTTGACTCTGCGCTTGTCTTTCGCGGGAAAAAATGCTGCAAGAAAATGATCTAAAGAAAATTCATCATGTTGGGCATGGGTCCGGACAGAACCATCACTCGGTCCGGATTCGGACCGAGGTCCGCCATTTGGGGATCCCTGGCCTATAGTCTAAAGAAGCCAGGGGTAGCTTGCTAATTAATGCTAGCTAACGTGGATAGTTAACATAAGGTGACATTATTTTGCACAGTGCAGTGGCTAATGATGTTAGGTAGCTCACGGGTCCCTACAAGAATCTCCCCATCTACACTGAGTCCATCGTAGAAATGTATCATGGAAAAAAACGGCATGAGATGCCACCACACATCTATGCTGTATCGGAGGCTGCCTACAGAAGCATGCTGCAAGGTAGCGCTGTCTCCTTTCTAAACCTGGTGTCAGATATCAGTGGAATGCCACTTAAATGTGTTCTCCTGTATCACTCCATCTTATGACTTCTCTGCTCTCTCAACATGATCTAGAAGCATCTTCACAACTGTCCCTACCAATATGATGTATTATTTTGTTTTAATAAAGTCATTTTAGATTTTTTCCTGTTCACCCTATCAGAAGCTCTCCCACATGCCCGATTTAGGCATGCTCAGATTTGGTTAGTTGAAGGTAGTGGGCTATCTGAAGGCTTATGCCACGTGCAGATATATTTACTGCCAGACACAGAGGAGGCGAGAGCTGACGGGCGTGATGACAACAGTTTAGCAGGACGGACGGTCCATATCTCAAGCATGATGAACATCTGGTCTTTCGGATGACTTTCTCTCTTTAATCTGGTGCCTGCCCTGCACAGCGCACATAACATTATTTTGTCTGTCAACACGTTTTGTACTTTGTAGCCACCAAAAAAAGAGAACGGACTAGGGAACTTTTTTCACCACACAGAGTGTAAGTAGTAGGATGGTAAATTAACTAGCCAGTAGCCAACTTGATTTAAATGAAAACCAGTGAGCTACCTAACATCATTAGCCACTGCACTGTGCAAAATGTCACCTTATGTTAACTATCCACGTTAGCTAGCATTAACTAGCAAGCTACCCCTGGCTTCTTTAGACTATAGGCCAGGCATCCCCAAATTGCGGACCTCGGTCCGAATCCGGACCGAGTGATGGTTCTGTCCGGACCCATGCCTAACATGATGAATTCACAAAATTAGATCATTTTCATGCAACATTTTTTCCGGGTCAAGACAGGCGCAGAGTCAATCAGAAATATGGGCAAGTGTTTACCTCTACTAGTTATTACGGTAATAGCGTCACTCAGTTGAGCCAATCAAATATTTTGTTTGCCCTGTGCAGCCAGTGCCGCTAGCTCACCCGGGCAGAGCCGAGCAGACCGGAGGAGGTTATGGCTTTTTCCAAAATAAGAAAAGTTGATGCTGAAAACCGCTGTTTTAAAGATGAGTGGACAGATAAATGTATGTTCTTTCTTCCTGCAGGCAGGTCAAAACCTGTTTGTCTTATATGCTCAGAAACGGTTGCATTAATTAAAAGTGGCAACGTGAAACGCCACTACGAAACGAAGCACAGCTCTTTTGAGCAAAGTTATCCGTTGAAGTCCGAGCAGAGAGCACGCAAATTAACCGAACTGCAAGCCCAGTATGACAGATCTACCCGACTCATCACTCATACAGCCCAGCAACGTGCAAACGAATGTTCACTGGAATGTTATCGTGGATTTTGGGGCAACATAAAAAAAAATTTAATAACGGGACAGTCGTGAAGGAGTGCTTGAATGCTGTTGCTGAGACATTATTTGATAGAAAACAAAAAGACGATCTATGTGAAAAAATAAAACAAATCCCTATATCAGCTTCAGCAGCAACCAGAAAATCAGAAATATTAGCAGGTGATGTACTGGCACAGCTTGATGCAGCTATTCAGAGTGCACAGTGCATATATCGGGCCATCGATGAGTCTACAGATGTTACTGATAATGCCCAGCTTTTAGTGTAAGTGATATTTTATCACAAAGATAGGAACTATCTTTGTAACTTTTTTGTTAACTTTTTACTTACTGTAAGCCTTCAATTCTCTAGGCTTGGACTTCTTCATTTTAAGAGAAAAAAATTGATTAGGCTTTGTTTGCTCTTTTAAAATGTATTTTATTTTGAGGTTTCTGTTTTCTGAAATAAACGTTTTAAAATGATTTGCCTGGGACTATTTTTAAATATAGTAAAATAGCTAGTTGTATACCTAAGTGCCATTTGTTAACAGTGAAAATGTAAACATACGGGTGAACAAGACCATAAGGCAAAAGTTGGACTTTTGTTCGGACCTTTTACTAGGAGGAAATTTTAGCTCTGGACCTCAGTGAGTTTTAATTGAACTCCCCTGATGTAAACCATCACATAATGCCTGAGGGATAATGCCAATAACTGAATGGGAAGTAATTTTCTAATTTTTTTTATACATGGTTCCAGTAAATTGCTCCAGCTCCCAGACACTCCTGTCAAGAAATTCTTCATGTTTATGACAATATTCCAGTGTGAAAAAATATGAAGACTACCCAGTGCATGTATCCATATCCATCAGATAATTAATATTATATTATTCAGAAAGAAATATTGTGCATCACTTGAAGCAAATTGACTTGAAGTTATATTATCTATGCATGTGTGTTTGGATATGTAGATTAACATTTTATGCATTATACTTTTTAACAAGTAAAATATTCAAATTACACACATTACATTTATATGGAGTCACAAGAGCAAATTATATTTAAAGAGGCTCTAGCAGCTAGTTTAGTTAATACCACATAGCCCTAGCCACTGAAACCCTATTTCTGTCACTTTGAAAAACCACAAACATAAATAAATTAATATAAATAAATATGTGCTTTTGTGCAAGGGAGCGCTAAACCATTCACGTGGGTTGTGTGCACACGCACCTGCACATGCGCACACACACATCCTGTACTGCAGCCTCTTTCTCTCTGGAGTACAGATGTAAACCTGTGCTTATCTCAGTTAGGACGCTGAAAGCAGTGGGAATTACAGTGAGAGTTACAGTGTGAACAGGAAAGGTGCACTAAACATGTCTGTCTCTCTCCCCCGACACGTCTGCCTCTCTCTGCTGCTCCTCCACCATGCAGGGCTCCTGCTGTGATGACTGGATTTCTTCTTTGTTGCCTTAAGAATTTTAGCTCGTCATATTTGGCCAGTTCCTTCCCTTTGCTAAATGACAGTCGGGCTCGCGCGACTGAGGTAGCTTTTACGTGCTCACTGCATGTTCTGCTCATGCAGTAACGCAATACTCCTACTTATGAGCTGGTAACCAACAGGCATTAATAGACGTTATAATAAACATCGCATTAATGAAAATAACCGAAAATATAATCACATCACTACGGAGTTACACTCTCAATTACAATGAATGAAATACGGAATCTGAAATATGAACAGCAAATAAACTGCACAACTGAGATTCAAGAAAAACGCCGCACTGCCTGCACTGCCCTCCGCGGACAGCAGGACAAACCAACTAGAAAAACAGCGAGTGGGGTTCGGTTGGAAGCAACTGACAAAGGCATTTTAACGGCATTAAGTGTTTACTATCTTACACACACACACACACAGTTCCATTTATTTGGCAATATAATGTGCTAGATTTGCTTTAAAATACAAATAAAGTATGAAAGTATGAAATGATAGCAGTGCAGAGGTCATAAATCAAACGATGTCAAAACAGGATTTTCAGAGTTAAGACCCAGAAATGCATAAAAACAAACAGCGCCACGAAAACCGCAAGAGTGCTGAACCGGATGTCGAGTAGACTTAAAAAAAAGCTGTGATTCAAAAGATATCCTTTATTAATTTAAACTTAATTCAAATATTACATGTTAATTACATGTTACATGTTAATTAAATGTAATTTAAATGTTACAAGATGTTGCATACACATCCCTAACACTCACACGTACGTGCACCTGTCACTAACCGCACTGCTACTGAAGTGTGTCAGCCCAGGAGGTGTTTCATGCTGCCCCTACCCACGCACTTTAGTACCTGCAGTTCTACAGTAGCTTTGGGGAGCTAAGGAGGGCAATGAATAGAAAACGGCATTCAGCGAGATGTTAGGCGACTATGAATATCTAGTTCTGCCATATGGCCTTGCCACAGCACCCTCCAGGCATATGTAAATAAGGTCTTATGGGGGTTTGGCTTGCATGCAGTCCTCTGCACTCTCCTGTGCAATAAGATGTATTACAAGCTGGAGAAATGCGAGTTCCAGCAAGCATTTCCTGACATTTTAGTCCCTAAAGCACAATCCACCAGCGAAGAGCCAGTCCTCCCTCTGTCCTGCTTCATGGGGGTATTTCATTGGGACATGGACTCAGACATCAGGGTGGCAAATCCACATCCAAACTGCACCCCGCACTATCTCTGTGTACCCCTGAGGCGTCATTTGCCACTTGTCTCCTGGGCACATACCTCACTGGGCTCAGGGCATCCATGCATATAGCCCAACTCCTTATGTGCTCGTTACTGGTGGCCAGCGATGTACAAGGACTTTGTCAAGCAATTCACCTCCGTGCGCACGGTAAGCTGCAGGTAAGCTGCTCCCCCCTACCTACTCCACATAGTCCCACCTGGTCATTGACTTTGTGTCTCTGAGGAAAACACCGACATCCTTGTTACTGTGAACAAGTTGGTTTGTGGTTGGAGAACAAATGTTGTGGCTTGTCCCTCTGCCAGCCCTAACCACTTCCCTAGAAAAAGCTAACGATCCTCCGCCACGTTCAACGGACAAAAAGAAGTGTATAGTGCTTAAGCAGGCTGTCTTATGTTTATACTGTTTTGATATAACCCCACACCACAAATAGATTACTACATTTCCTTTTCATACACACTCCCCAATAGGTTAATTAAATGGACACAATTAATGTGTACATTTGACCCCCACCACCCCCCTCCCTCAAAAGAAAAAATCAAATCTCACTCCAAGTGATTTTGAAAAGTTGGCAACCCTGTGTAAGGGTAATGGAAACGTACAAGAGAGACGGGAAGTTGTAACTGGCGGGCACAGACAAGGAAGTGAACAGAATATAAGAATGTTCTGATTGAGGGTCACAGACAGTAAATCACAAATTCCCTTACACCAAGAAATTGTTAATGAAATGGCCACAATATTATAATTTATTTGTTTTATTTGCGCGATTTATTTTGTGGAACAGCGATAGTGCCCTCTTTATTTATTTATATTTTCCGATGACACTGACGCTATTTATAAAGCTGCTTTAATTTGGATTTACATTTTTGCATATACAATTATCTTATCATTTTAACCCGCCGATATGTTCCTTCCTACCTGGCATCCAAGCGAACGTTTTTATATTTTATATAGAATAGATATCAGATCGCACCGAAAGCAATGCAACAAGCGCCATGCACAGGTTGCACGCATCTTGCCCCAACACATGCTTTACAGCCCCATAAAAGTATTTGAAAATCGTGTACCTAGCTTATTTACAGTGCACCGAAAAGCCTCTTGTAAGGGAATTTATGATTCACTGTCTGTGATCCTCAATACGAACGCTCTTATATTTAGTTAATTGTCTGCGGAACACTGAGAGCTGAACAAATTTATACCGCTGATTATGAACCCTGATATTTAGGATCTACGTTTACAGACGATTTCAAAACCTCTTTGACATTTTCAAAACATCTGTCACATCGTGTTCAAGTTGTTTGCAAGGATATCATCATATTCCCTGTAGATAGCTAATGAATAAATGCTACAGGAACAAACGTTTTCACAATGTTTTCACAGTGTCACAATGAATGCATGAGTAGCATCATCTCGTGCCCATGCTAAGTGAAGAAGGTGTGGCCTTTCGAGTTAGTAAAAAAAAGCTTCGTTTTTAGGTAAGCGAAGTTGGCAAGCTGAACAATAGGTAAAGTAAATCTGTTCAGTGGGTTCCTAATAAGCTACGTACAGCGTTTAAACAACTTATCTTGTGGATTCGCCATTGAACAGTAAAAAGGTAAGGGTCTAAAATACCAAAATACAATTTTTAAAACGATTTTACAGCGGGCAAAGTTAGAACATACGGAATCATTAGATTCTATGGACAGATATCACGAGCACATTCAAATGTCTACTGAGATGTGAATTTTACTTGCACCAATACAGCCTTTCGGAACCCAAATAGCCTCAGACTTAAATCTAATATAGTAGTATAATATAGTTTAATAGTTTATATTATAATATATAGTAGTTTATAGTATATAGTATAATACTAGTATATAGTATAATAAAAGTATAATAGCCCAGAGTTCTTCGTCTGAATACAGAGCTGAGGGGGAGTTGGGGAAGGTGTGATTGTCAATTAATGTTACTGAATTCCTAATTAGCGTTAGTACCAGTCAAGAGCAGTACAACTGTATGTAGCCTACTTCTCTTCCTTTCAGCAATTCTTGCCTACAGTTCCCGCTGTCAGCAGTAGCATTATCCGCCTCTGAAAGTGTGAGAGGGATAATGGGTGCAAGACCCCGTGTTACAATTCCAAGGCACCATGGCCACTGTTTGAAACGAGTGCCGCTGTACTTGAGTGGGAAACAAATGGTAAAATACGCGCCATCGCCGTTATAGTAAACAGGATGTTGCAGGGTTGCCAACTCTCACGCAATGAGCGTGAGACACACGCATTTGACTAACCCTAACCCTAACCACTGGTGATTGATCGCTTTAGGCGCAGCAGAGAGGAGTTTCGTTTTCATATCCACTCCCTAATGTATATGATTAATTAAATGGACACAAAAAAATAATCAAATCTCACTCCAAGTGATTTTGAAAAGTTGGCAACCCTGATGTTGCATGCACTTGTGATCAGGATAGTTATGAACAATTGGAACTGGATTACGCCGTTCGCGGCGTGCGTTTAAAGGGCGGACACAAGCGCTGAGATGAGCGAGATTTATTGGAAGACATACCAGAGCACGAGACATAACCTACACGTCACGACATACTGAAACAGGGACACAAGAGAACTGGACACGAAGGAGAACTTTACACATACACGGGGCTGAACTAGAATACACGACGATAGACTAAACGCGAAGACAGAAAACACTACAATGATTACAAGGGGCGTGGCTACAAGGGAACACATGCAAGACCAAAACAAAGCAGTGACAGGGAAACAAGAGGTGGGGCTACACAGAATACAACAACCAGACCCGCAGGTGGGGCGGAGGTGAACGTGGCTACCTCTGTGCTCTGGGTAGTCTGTCCCCTTCCTTTCTTGACTGTACGCGCGTGTAAATACGAAGATAAATGGAAATGTGTGTCATAGGCTGTATGACAATATTGGAGTGTGACATGACAACGTATTTCACTAAATCACGCTTCACCAGATTTGCATGTTTATGCTGTGATTGGCTGTAGCCTTGTCTGTGTCCAAAATGTCTGCTCCAATCTCGTTTCTCTTTTCATCTATCTCTCTCTCTCTCTCCACCCCTCTCTTTTCCCCTTACCAGCCATGGCAGTCCAGCAGCAGGTTACAATGATGGCCCAGACAGGCAATAGTTCTGGAACCTGGACTACAAGTCTCTGTGACTGCTGCTCAGACATGAGCACATGTAAGTTATTAGCCAAAGGATAAAACTATTTTTTTAAGGAGCTAAATGCATCTCTGGGTTTCAATGTGATTCAGTTTATTTTATTCACTTCACATAGTATGTTACTCCATCATGTAATAATGAAATGTGTTAGTTGATGTTATGCTTAGTCTAAAACCATGTTAACCATGTGACAGATAAAAAGTGATAACACAGACTTGGGTTATCAGACGCATAGGGTTATCACACGCTTCCGAATCAAAGTAGCAGTACTTCCACTTGTTTAGTATTGTGCGTGCACTGCATTTATAAGCAAAATAAATGATGCCCTAGAGATTCATTGTAATCAGAGAGGACCTACAGAAATCTACAGGCAAAGCTTCATAATGGCTATCAGACTATACCTTTATAAACTGTAAACTGCACACTGTGCCCTACACCACTATACACTGTGTGTAGGGCATAAAAACATATTTTGTAAAATTTAGTTACGTGCAAAAATGTAGCTTGTGCAAAATGGCCAGAAATGTTGTTTTTTCAGTGTTTCAGTTTTAATTAAAGGTGCCACTAAATGCATTTCTGAAATATTTTTAAATAGTTATCTTATGTCTATGTAGGAGGCATGTGACATTGTTTGTGGTGATAACTTCCTCATTTGGCATTTTGTCTGATTTTTATGGTTCGAAACCCTGTTGTAATTGCTTGGATTTTTCTTGACTTCTTATTTTCTTCTCAGCTAAAAGTAAAGACCATAAAGGCCAGACAAAGTAAGCTTAATAGCATGGTGCAGCAGGTGTGAAATTACCTGACCTTCATTGACCTGATGGTGGCACTATAGAGCAACCTTTTATATTTTTGTAATTGTAAAACATAGAGAGAAAATTCCACTACCATTGCTTTCATTGGCTCAAACCAAACGAAACCATCCCATGGGAAACTAAGCTCTTCCCAGTTAGATATTTTGTTCATTTACATAATATGCAAAACCTTCTTTTGCAAGGTCCTTAGTCCTAGGTTTTTCATCGTATTGCCACAATCTTGGTGTCAAAATATTCATGAGTCTGATCCTCAGTACTTCTTGAAAGTTCAAATCAATATGCCATTTGCAAATTAATCGTTCTGGAAATTACTAGGATTTTCTTTCAATCATATCAAATCAGGTCTTCTAATAATAATCAGTCTGAAACTAAATAATTTAATTTATTTAATAAAAAATGTTTACTTTTTGACTGTATGTGACTGCAAGACACAATGATGAGTGGGGCACCACATTGACCGTTCCAAGTCATATTGCTGAAACTCTCATAGGTTGTCTCATTTTGGCCAAAATGGACAGATGTATTCAAACTACCATGCTGTGGAAAGCTGCAAAGTTTGAGCCAAATCCATCTCTGTGAGGCTCTGCAGTTCACAGTTACGTGTTTCCATGTAATCACAGGCCTTGTGCTACCTAAAGAGGCAGAAGTGAGGAAGTGTAATTTACATCAACACTGACATGTACAGACATACATGTAATGATAGTCTGATGTTGTTGTTCAGTCTTGATAGGTATTGTCTAATCTTATATTTTGTTGTCTTCTTTCTAGGCATCAGCACTAGCAACGGTTTATGGCAGTGCTTGACCTCAAGTAGTTTGGACTTAAACCTGTTTATACTAGATAGAGATGCATATTCTGACTGAACACATAGTACTTTTGTAAGTCGCTCTGGATAAGAGCGTCTGCGAAATGCCGTAAATGTAAATGTAAATGTTTGCAAAGTATTAACCATTTACTCTTAACTATTTATGCTCTACTGCATACAATTAGATGCTTTATATATAATAACATTTGTTGAGTTTTAATCCATAAATGGACAAAACTAATGAAACGTAGTTCACATCAGCACAGAAAAGTACAGACATAAATGTGTGTGGATATGTACAGTAGATGACACATTACATGCATTGCTATACATTTGACGAAGGTAAACATGCAAAATATATGCATTTCATTTACATAGACTCACATCTTTAAGGAAGCTCTGTTACCTAAATTTAGGTAACACTCACCACATAGCTCTAGTCATTCACACTAGGTGTCTGTCTCAAGACCACAAGACTGGGCAGATGTGGGCTTCAAAATAAAGTTTTTTTCTTTTGAAAGATGCGCTTTTAATTTATTTTTTTTAGATCCATGCACTCAAAAATAATTAAATATTAAGTGCTGCCTTTTAAAATGTGTGTTTGTGTGTGTTGCAGGTTGCTGTGGTCTGTGTTGTTTTCCATGCATGCAGTGTAATACTGTGTCTCATTTTGGCTGGTGTTTTTGCATGCCCCTCCTGGACGTCTGCATGATTGTGTCTTGCTGTTTCCGCAGCAAGATAAGGGAGCGCTACAAAATTCATGTGAGTTGTGTGTACACGCACACACGCACACAAACACGCACGCACGCTCACACACACACATCCTGTTGCAGTAGCAGGATTTTTATAGCCAGGGCCCATTTTTGCTTTTGGAAGATAAAATGCCCCTGATTGTGACCACAGTTTGTTTCACTACAAAAATGAAGAAAAGGAAGCAGAGCTCAGGTAACAGCTCACACAAAAATTCGATTAATTTCAAAGTAAACTGTACTGCAGCCTCTTTCTCTCTGGAGTACAGATGTAAACCTGTGCTTATCTCAGTTAGGACGCTGAAAGCAGTGGGAATTACAGTGAGAGTTACAGCGTGAACAGGAAAGGTGCACTAAACATGTCTGTCTCTCTCCCCCGACACGTCTGCCTCTCTCTGCTGCTCCTCCACCATGCAGGGCTCCTGCTGTGATGACTGCTGCACGGTCTGCTTCTGCTACCCATGCGCCTGGTGCCAGATGTCCCGGGAAATAAAGATACGGGCTTGTTCTGGTACTGGTACTGTAATTACTCAGCAGGTTCAGCAGGTCGTCATAGTCAATTAAATCTGTGCCATTTCAAAGCCCTACATTCCAAACGCTTGGAGGACACGAGAGGGAATGGATCTCTGTGAAAAGCTGCCATATGTTTGTGCCATATGTTGTATCTGTTTCATACATACAAACATAATATTTTACATATTTTTCTGAATCCATATATGCTTTATTTTACTTAACAAGCACTGCAAGAACCACTGCTTCTGCCTTAATAATTTCACTTCTCTCACTAAAGTACGTTGAGTTTATAAATAAAATTGGCACTTTGTGTTATTGGCTTGTTTTGCTTCTGGGTTCCTGTTCCTCTATTCTTCTAGTCATCTGGAGCTTTTCGCTCAGCTAACAGCTGTGGTTAATATATAGCAATATGTGTGCAGCAATTAATATGTAGTAACAAAAACCAGAGCATTTACTGTAAGAGAACTGAATTGCATAAGGGAGATATGAAGCCGTTAGTCTGATATTTATTTCAGGGTGTTTTCAGGACGGTCAGGATGGTCTTGTCTGTGTTCTACACCTCACTCTCTGAGATTTGTGTAATCTCAGCCTGACACCGATGACACAGCAGGGGACTTGAAACACACACACACACACACACACACACACACAGTTGTAGTTATGTGGCAATACAAAGTGCTAATTTTGCTTAAAATAGCCAAATAAATATAAATTATGAAATTATAGAGTGCAGAGGTCAAAATTAAGATGAAGAAGAATTAAGATACTTCCAGGAATGGATATATACAAACATCAGATACTCCTTGTACTCCGTGTACCTGCCACTAACCGCACTGGTACTGAAGGGTGCTGAACCAGGAGGTGCTACACGGTCCACTGCTCCAAGAGTTTCAAGCTGCACTCCTACTCTACAAAACACAGAGACTGCCTGCTGTGCCCTACACACACACACACACACACAGGCTATTATATAGGTATGTAAGTAAACATGCAAGCTCTTATTTGTCCAACAGCCTTTAACAAACAAGATTGTCTTAGATTTACAGAACACATTTTATTAAACAATTAAGTTTATTAAGTTTCATGTAATCCATAAACTAAGCAACCTTCAGTCTTTCATCTTATGGTTGTTTTCATCTCAATGTTGTTTTTTACAATCAATGTGGTTCCCATAGAGTGGTGTGACTGGCAATCATACACCAAACAAGTATAAGTAACTAAGCGATGGTTTAATGCTCCAAAAACAGCAAGATTAATACCATGGCATTAATAACAGGGGTTTGTTACAGAGGCGCTTATTGTTATTATTAAAAGCCCATGTCGGTGTGGTCCATACACACAGACTCACAGCTCAGTAATCTGGCTGGCCTGACAGTGGAGCTGGTGCAGCTGAGTTCTGACCCAGTCGCTCTGCTTGTGGCCGTGCGGCGGTCCGACCTCTCGCAGGAGCGCCAGGACCTCCATGTGCGCCTCACACTCCTGCCTCTGAGCAGAGAGCAGCAGCTCCACACTCCCTCTGAGGGCAGACACAGAAGAGGCAGGGTAAGGTAAAGGGGGCAGTTAAGGAAGGAGGGTAAGAGAAGGACGAGTGAGGGTAAGGAGATGGGGAAGGGGAGAGAACCAGCGAGATTATTTGTGTACTACAGTTTTGGTACCTGAGTTCAGTCAAGATGCGGAAGACAGCCGCCTTCTCCCTCCTCCTCTGGCCACAGCTGGGCGGCTCGGCGAGAAGGTCTGGGTGGTGTGGTTCCAGGTAGGGGTGGATGAGTTGCGTGAGGCACATCTCAGAGGGCCTCCGCGACACGGCGTGAGCTGCCTGACAGTGAGGGTGAGGTTGCACGTGGGGAGGGGGATGTGAAACAGGGTGCAGAGAGGCAGGTGCAGGCTGCGCCGGTGTGGTGACAGCAGGGTGTTTTGCTGGAGTTGGGGGGTTGGTGGTGGTGCTGGTGGTGGTGCTTGTGGGCATATGGGGGTTTGCAGAGATCCTGGTGCTGTGGTTGTTGAAGATTTGAGCTTCAACCAGATGAGTCAAGAGAGTTCTCAGGGTTTCCTGGACATGATGATGCAGAACAGATGCAGTGTAAATATAATATATAATATAATAAGAATAACAATAAGAAGAATAATAAGAATATAATCTAACTGTTTTCAGAGTCATATGCTGTAGTTTAAAGACATAATTAAACCAAGGTAAAACCTAAGTAAAAGTAAATAGCTGTCAGAAGAGCTGTTTAGTGGAGCTGGTTAGCCTTCACCTGTCTCTCTCTCTACCTGCACTAACTGGTTAGCCTTCACCTGTCTCTCTCTCTACTGGCACAGTCTGGTTAGCCTTCACCTGTCTCTCTCTCTACCTGCACTAACTGGTTCGTCTTCACCTGTCTCTCTCTCTACCTGCACAGTCTGGTTAGTCTTCACCTGTCTCTCTCTCTACCTGCACAGTCTGGTTAGTCTTCACCTGTCTCTCTCTCTACCTGCACAGTCTGGTTAGCCTTCACCTGTCTCTCTCTCTACCTGAACTGTCTGGTTAGCCTTCACTTGTCTCTCTCTCTACTGGCACTGTCTGGTTAGCCTTCACCTGTCTCTCTCTCTGTCTGCACTGTCTGGTTAGCCTTCACCTGTCTCTCTCTCTACCTGCACAGTCTGGTTAGTCTTCACCTGTCTCTCTCTCTACCTGCACAGTCTGGTTAGCCTTCACCTGTCTCTCTCTCTACCTGAACTGTCTGGTTAGCCTTCACTTGTCTCTCTCTCTACTGGCACTGTCTGGTTAGCCTTCACCTGTCTCTCTCTCTGTCTGCACTGTCTGGTTAGCCTTCACCTGTCTCTCTCTCTACCTGCACTGTCTGGTTAGCCTTCACCTGTCTCTCTCTCTACCTGCACTGTCTGGTTAGCCTTCACCTGTCTCTCTCTCTACCTGAACTGTCTGGTTAGCCTTCACTTGTCTCTCTCTCTACTGGCACTGTCTGGTTAGCCTTCACCTGTCTCTCTCTCTGTCTGCACTGTCTGGTTAGCCTTCACCTGTCTCTCTCTCTACCTGCACTGTCTGGTTAGCCTTCACCTGTCTCTCTCTCTACCTGCACTGTCCTACCTGCACTGTCTGGTTAGCCTTCACCTGTCTCTCTCTCTACCTGCACTGTCTGGTTAGCCTTCACCTGTCTCTCTCTACCGGCACTGTCTGGTTAGCCTTCACCTGTCTCTCTCTCTGTCTGCACTGTCTGGTTAGCCTTCACCTGTCTCTCTCTACCTGCACTGTCTGGTTAGCCTTCACCTGTCTCTCTCTCTACCTGCACTGTCTGGTTAGCCTTCACCTGTCTCTCTCTCTACCTGCACTGTCTGGTTAGCCTTCACCTGTCTCTCACTCTACCTGCACTGTCTGGTTAGTCTTCACCTGTCTCTCTCTCTACCTGCACTGTCTGGTTAGTCTTCACCTGTCTCTCTCTCTACCGGCACTGTCTGGTTAGCCTTCACCTGTCTCTCTCTCTACCTGCACTGTCTGGTTAGTCTTCACCTGTCTCTCTCTCTACCTGCACTGTCTGGTTAGCCTTCACCTGTCTCTCTCTCTACCTGCACAGTCTGGTTAGCCTTCACCTGTCTCTCTACCTGCACAGTCTGGTTAGCCTTCACCTGTCTCTCTCTCTACCTGCACTGTCTGGTTAGTCTTCACCTGTCTCTCTCTCCTGCACTGTCTGCACACTGCGCAGCACCATGTCCATCTTCCACTTCACACTGTCACTCTCCATTTCCACTCCTCTGCATTCTTTCTGCAAAGTCCAAACACACACACACACACACACACACACACACACACAGACAAACACACACAGAGACACACACACAGACAGACAGTGCTCTTTTGACACTGTGCAGTTAAACAGGATGGGTTCATCTAGATTATAATTTAATGTCTGTGTGAAGCAGATAATGTCTGTGGAAGGCTGGTGGGGTTACTGTCTACATCACGTATGAAAAACCAAGAGCAGAAGAAAACTCCAGGCCTAGTGCTTCACACAAACCTCCAGCTCAAAAAAGGCAGTGCGTGATTTCAGAAGGAACCAGGCTCTTCGGTAAACAATGAAATGCCTGAAAAAAGATCCCAGATTAAATTTTATGGTGCCATTTCTTAATGCTAAATTGTCACTTTGTAAAATTATTGTTATCTTAGCTGAAATAGTTTCTTTTATCTGTTTTCCACAGAACTCATACTGAGTGGAAAACCCTCAGCAAACCGTTAACCGTTTAAAGTGTACAACTGTGAGCTACATTCTACCTTAGAGTTGCCAATCCACAGGCTACATATCGGCAACATGAAACATATTATCACGCATTTTAGCAACAGACCAACCTAATGCATTTAGAGCGCACTACGAAGCCCTCCACACCATGCTGTACTGACTACTAGGACACAATGGAGCAACTAACAATACTGAAGGCCTGTAAAGGCTCATCTGTGTGAGCAGGGACAGGACAGGATCCTGCACCAGCCCCAGTGGCCACAGAATACAAACCTGTTTGTATTTATCTGAGTCAGTTGTGTGGGCTCCAGTTCTGGCTGGTGAACTGGTATCGTCCTCTTCCTCCTGTTCGCAGAGAGACCCCAAACTCTCTTCTTTAGCCTGGGTCCCACACTCTATGCCACCCTCCCATGTGTCCTCATCCTCAACGTCCATGGCTTCTTTCCCTTTGCTGTTGTTCGATTTCTCGCCACCAGGGAGCTCTGTAGTACGGTCTAAACACAGACAGACGCACACACACATGCATATGCATTGACTAATCACAGTCAAGTTTTTATCTTTGATCAAGGAACACCTAAATGACACCTAAGCACTCATCAGCCAGCATCTCAATTTGGTGATTGCTGCTTATCATTGCTTTATCTTCCATGGAGAGTTAAGACGAGCATTACGTTTTCATTTACATTTAGGGCTTTTAGCACAGGCATCTGAGTGGACTCCTCTCACTCGGCATGCTGGGCTTCCTGCTTACTGTGCTTACACACCCCAGACGTATACTGAGAGGGACCATTTAAAACTGCTACTACCAGGCTACTACTAGAATGGGGAGCATGATACAGACGCAGATCGCCTGACTGTCATGCACAGACCATCAAGTGTTCAGGAAAGTGGTCATCTGCATACTGGTCATCTTATACTGACAGTTAATGTTTGCGTAAAGGCCATGTATCATCCACGAAATAGTGTTTCACTGTTTTTTCACAGTTAAACGAAGGGAAACAGAGTTTAACGAACGGTGGAAATTGAACATGTCAGGAATGTAAATCAGTTTACCAGCGTGCACCTCCAGTGCCCCCTCTAGGCTGTGGAGAGAACTTCTGCTGTGGTCGTGGTGATGAACGCACAAGAGATCCGTAGACGCGAAAGAGCGACACAGTCGCGGACTCTTGTAAAAAAGGGCTGCTGTGACGTGCCAGGTCTATTTAGGAACAAGAGCCAGAAGTTCAGCAAATAGGCTTCCGTAGTTATTTTCGGTTTTCGTTGTGATTTAAAGTGTATTGCCGTATGGACAATAAACTAACTAACAAGCAAACAGATAGTCAGATAAACAAATAAATACAAAAATAAATTAAAGGACCTACACTACAATTTACAAAGGTATATGGGTTGACTTATTTTTACCAGTGGTTGTATATACCTGGCAGTGGATATGTCAGGAATTGCTACTTTACTGTCGCTCTCTGGTGAATCATCCTCTAGTGAATCAACATTAGCCTGTAGCAACTCCTGAGACAAAAAGATAGTGTTGTATTTCCAGTCCTTATCCATTCCATTTGCCATTTTTATGGTTTCAAAGAAACTGAAGAGGGACTGTCCCGTCAGTACCCACAATTTAAAAATAACGATCTTGCATATTTGCGAGTTGGCCTACTGATAACACCACCCAATTATTCTATCTCTATTATGTCGTCCTAATGAATCTTGGTAATAACAATCACATGACGTCAATCAACCTTTACGTTTCAAGCATTTGAATACAATTAAGGCAAAATTATTCGCACTATATGTCATACAATGTCATGCGAAATCTTAACACTAGATGACAGTGTAACACAATATATACATTTTTAAAATGTATTTCCCCTTAAAATGTATTTCAATGGTTTTCTTAGTTTTTTTATTATGTGTGCCGCAGATTGCCGATTATGTGTAAGAAATAATTTTAAACACACTTTTAATCTAAAATTAAAATATGTTACAAAGTTATAAAAATCCCTTTAGCCGTTATTGAATAAAATATCAAATGTCGTGTGCTGGGTTCTTTCTTTTTTTAAAAATGTTCTGTGAAAGAACAGAAAGGGTGAGAAACTGAACAATATCAAGGCGAGGCAAGTTTATTTATATAGCACCTTTCATAAACAGCAGCAATTTAAATTCAGCATCAGTGGTTCAATCTCCATGACGGACAAATAGCGCCTAAAATCACTGACCAGTGGACAGAATTCGATTTCGACTCGATTTCCACGTCTGTACCTTATAGCCATGCAGGGCTCCTGCTGTGATGACTGCTGCACGGTCTGCTTCTGCTACCCATGCGCCTGGTGCCAGATGTCCCGGGAAATAAAGATACGGGCTTGTTCTGGTACTGGTACTGTAATTACTCAGCAGGTTCAGCAGGTCGTCATAGTCAATTAAATCTGTGCCATTTCAAAGCCCTACATTCCAAACGCTTGGAGGACACGAGAGGGAATGGATCTCTGTGAAAAGCTGCCATATGTTTGTGCCATATGTTGTATCTGTTTCATACATACAAACATAATATTTTACATATTTTTCTGAATCCATATATGCTTTATTTTACTTAACAAGCACTGCAAGAACCACTGCTTCTGCCTTAATAATTTCACTTCTCTCACTAAAAGTACGTTGAGTTTATAAATAAAATTGGCACTTTGTGTTATTGGCTTGTTTTGCTTCTGGGTTCCTGTTCCTCTATTCTTCTAGTCATCTGGAGCTTTTTCGCTCAGCTAACAGCTGTGGTTAATATATAGCAATATGTGTGCAGCAATTAATATGTAGTAACAAAAACCAGAGCATTTACTGTAAGAGAACTGAATTGCATAAGGGAGATATGAAGCCGTTAGTCTGATATTTATTTCAGGGTGTTTTCAGGACGGTCAGGATGGTCTTGTCTGTGTTCTACACCTCACTCTCTGAGATTTGTGTAATCTCAGCCTGACACCGATGACACAGCAGGGGACTTGAAACACACACACACACACACACACACACAGTTGTAGTTATGTGGCAATACAAAGTGCTAATTTTGCTTAAAATAGCCAAATAAATATAAATTATGAAATTATAGAGTGCAGAGGTCAAAATTAAGATGAAGAAGAATTAAGATACTTCCAGGAATGGATATATACAAACATCAGATACTCCTTGTACTCCGTGTACCTGCCACTAACCGCACTGGTACTGAAGGGTGCTGAACCAGGAGGTGCTACACGGTCCACTGCTCCAAGAGTTTCAAGCTGCACTCCTACTCTACAAAACACAGAGACTGCCTGCTGTGCCCTACACACACACACACACACACAGGCTATTATATAGGTATGTAAGTAAACATGCAAGCTCTTATTTGTCCAACAGCCTTTAACAAACAAGATTGTCTTAGATTTACAGAACACATTTTATTAAACAATTAAGTTTATTAAGTTTCATGTAATCCATAAACTAAGCAACCTTCAGTCTTTCATCTTATGGTTGTTTTCATCTCAATGTTGTTTTACAATCAATGTGGTTCCCATAGAGTGGTGTGACTGGCAATCATACACCAAACAAGTATAAGTAACTAAGCGATGGTTTAATGCTCCAAAAACAGCAAGATTAATACCATGGCATTAATAACAGGGGTTTGTTACAGAGGCGCTTATTGTTATTATTAAAAGCCCATGTCGGTGTGGTCCATACACACAGACTCACAGCTCAGTAATCTGGCTGGCCTGACAGTGGAGCTGGTGCAGCTGAGTTCTGACCCAGTCGCTCTGCTTGTGGCCGTGCGGCGGTCCGACCTCTCGCAGGAGCGCCAGGACCTCCATGTGCGCCTCACACTCCTGCCTCTGAGCAGAGAGCAGCAGCTCCACACTCCCTCTGAGGGCAGACACAGAAGAGGCAGGGTAAGGTAAAGGGGGCAGTTAAGGAAGGAGGGTAAGAGAAGGACGAGTGAGGGTAAGGAGATGGGGAAGGGGAGAGAACCAGCGAGATTATTTGTGTACTACAGTTTTGGTACCTGAGTTCAGTCAAGATGCGGAAGACAGCCGCCTTCTCCCTCCTCCTCTGGCCACAGCTGGGCGGCTCGGCGAGAAGGTCTGGGTGGTGTGGTTCCAGGTAGGGGTGGATGAGTTGCGTGAGGCACATCTCAGAGGGCCTCCTCCAGCGACACGGCGTGAGCTGCCTGACAGTGAGGGTGAGGTTGCACGTGGGGAGGGGGATGTGAAACAGGGTGCAGAGAGGCAGGTGCAGGCTGCGCCGGTGTGGTGACAGCAGGGTGTTTTGCTGGAGTTGGGGGGTTGGTGGTGGTGCTGGTGGTGGTGCTTGTGGGCATATGGGGGTTTGCAGAGATCCTGGTGCTGTGGTTGTTGAAGATTTGAGCTTCAACCAGATGAGTCAAGAGAGTTCTCAGGGTTTCCTGGACATGATGATGCAGAACAGATGCAGTGTAAATATAATATATAATATAATAAGAATAACAATAAGAAGAATAATAAGAATATAATCTAACTGTTTTCAGAGTCATATGCTGTAGTTTAAAGACATAATTAAACCAAGGTAAAACCTAAGTAAAAGTAAATAGCTGTCAGAAGAGCTGTTTAGTGGAGCTGGTTAGCCTTCACCTGTCTCTCTCTCTACCTGCACTAACTGGTTAGCCTTCACCTGTCTCTCTCTCTACTGGCACAGTCTGGTTAGCCTTCACCTGTCTCTCTCTCTACCTGCACTAACTGGTTCGTCTTCACCTGTCTCTCTCTCTACCTGCACAGTCTGGTTAGTCTTCACCTGTCTCTCTCTCTACCTGCACAGTCTGGTTAGTCTTCACCTGTCTCTCTCTCTACCTGCACAGTCTGGTTAGCCTTCACCTGTCTCTCTCTCTACCTGAACTGTCTGGTTAGCCTTCACTTGTCTCTCTCTCTACTGGCACTGTCTGGTTAGCCTTCACCTGTCTCTCTCTCTGTCTGCACTGTCTGGTTAGCCTTCACCTGTCTCTCTCTCTACCTGCACAGTCTGGTTAGTCTTCACCTGTCTCTCTCTCTACCTGCACAGTCTGGTTAGCCTTCACCTGTCTCTCTCTCTACCTGAACTGTCTGGTTAGCCTTCACTTGTCTCTCTCTCTACTGGCACTGTCTGGTTAGCCTTCACCTGTCTCTCTCTCTGTCTGCACTGTCTGGTTAGCCTTCACCTGTCTCTCTCTCTACCTGCACTGTCTGGTTAGCCTTCACCTGTCTCTCTCTCTACCTGCACTGTCTGGTTAGCCTTCACCTGTCTCTCTCTCTACCTGAACTGTCTGGTTAGCCTTCACTTGTCTCTCTCTCTACTGGCACTGTCTGGTTAGCCTTCACCTGTCTCTCTCTCTGTCTGCACTGTCTGGTTAGCCTTCACCTGTCTCTCTCTCTACCTGCACTGTCTGGTTAGCCTTCACCTGTCTCTCTCTCTACCTGCACTGTCTGGTTAGCCTTCACCTGTCTCTCTCTCTACCTGCACTGTCTGGTTAGCCTTCACCTGTCTCTCTCTCTACCGGCACTGTCTGGTTAGCCTTCACCTGTCTCTCTCTCTGTCTGCACTGTCTGGTTAGCCTTCACCTGTCTCTCTCTCTACCTGCACTGTCTGGTTAGCCTTCACCTGTCTCTCTCTCTACCTGCACTGTCTGGTTAGCCTTCACCTGTCTCTCTCTCTACCTGCACTGTCTGGTTAGCCTTCACCTGTCTCTCACTCTACCTGCACTGTCTGGTTAGTCTTCACCTGTCTCTCTCTCTACCTGCACTGTCTGGTTAGTCTTCACCTGTCTCTCTCTCTACCGGCACTGTCTGGTTAGCCTTCACCTGTCTCTCTCTCTACCTGCACTGTCTGGTTAGTCTTCACCTGTCTCTCTCTCTACCTGCACTGTCTGGTTAGCCTTCACCTGTCTCTCTCTCTACCTGCACAGTCTGGTTAGCCTTCACCTGTCTCTCTACCTGCACAGTCTGGTTAGCCTTCACCTGTCTCTCTCTCTCTACCTGCACTGTCTGGTTAGTCTTCACCTGTCTCTCTCTCTACCTGCACTGTCTGCACACTGCGCAGCACCATGTCCATCTTCCACTTCACACTGTCACTCTCCATTTCCACTCCTCTGCATTCTTTCTGCAAAGTCCAAACACACACACACACACACACACACATACACACACAGACAAACACACACAGAGACACACACACAGACAGACAGTGCTCTTTTGACACTGTGCAGTTAAACAGGATGGGTTCATCTAGATTATAATTTAATGTCTGTGTGAAGCAGATAATGTCTGTGGAAGGCTGGTGGGGGTTACTGTCTACATCACGTATGAAAAAACAAGAGCAGAAGAAAACTCCAGGCCTAGTGCTTCACACAAACCTCCAGCTCAAAAAGGCAGTGCGTGATTTCAGAAGGAACCAGGCTCTTCGGTAAACAATGAAATGCCTGAAAAAAGATCCCAGATTAAATTTTATGGTGCCATTTCTTAATGCTAAATTGTCACTTTGTAAAATTATTGTTATCTTAGCTGAAATAGTTTCTTTTATCTGTTTTCCACAGAACTCATACTGAGTGGAAAACCCTCAGCAAACCGTTAACCGTTTAAAGTGTACAACTGTGAGCTACATTCTACCTTAGAGTTGCCAATCCACAGGCTACATATCGGCAACATGAAACATATTATCACGCATTTTAGCAACAGACCAACCTAATGCATTTAGAGCGCACTACGAAGCCCTCCACACCATGCTGTACTGACTACTAGGACACAATGGAGCAACTAACAATACTGAAGGCCTGTAAAGGCTCATCTGTGTGAGCAGGGACAGGACAGGATCCTGCACCAGCCCCAGTGGCCACAGAATACAAACCTGTTTGTATTTATCTGAGAGTCAGTTGTGTGGGCTCCAGTTCTGGCTGGTGAACTGGTATCGTCCTCTTCCTCCTGTTCGCAGAGAGACCCCCAAACTCTCTTCTTTAGCCTGGGTCCCACACTCTATGCCACCCTCCCATGTGTCCTCATCCTCAACGTCCATGGCTTCTTTCCCTTTGCTGTTGTTCCATTTCTCGCCACCAGGGAGCTCTGTAGTACGGTCTAAACACAGACAGACGCACACACACATGCATATGCATTGACTAATCACAGTCAAGTTTTTATCTTTGATCAAGGAACACCTAAATGACACCTAAGCACTCATCAGCCAGCATCTCAATTTGGTGATTGCTGCTTATCATTGCTTTATCTTCCATGGAGAGTTAAGACGAGCATTACGTTTTCATTTACATTTAGGGCTTTTAGCACAGGCATCTGAGTGGACTCCTCTCACTCGGCATGCTGGGCTTCCTGCTTACTGTGCTTACACACCCCAGACGTATACTGAGAGGGACCATTTAAAACTGCTACTACCAGGCTACTACTAGAATGGGGAGCATGATACAGACGCAGATCGCCTGACTGTCATGCACAGACCATCAAGTGTTCAGGAAAGTGGTCATCTGCATACTGGTCATCTTATACTGACAGTTAATGTTTGCGTAAAGGCCATGTATCATCCACGAAATAGTGTTTCACTGTTTTTTTCACAGTTAAACGAAGGGAAACAGAGTTTAACGAACGGTGGAAATTGAACATGTCAGGAATGTAAATCAGTTTACCAGCGTGCACCTCCAGTGCCCCCTCTAGGCTGTGGAGAGAACTTCTGCTGTGGTCGTGGTGATGAACGCACAAGAGATCCGTAGACGCGAAAGAGCGACACAGTCGCGGACTCTTGTAAAAGGGCTGCTGTGACGTGCCAGGTCTATTTAGGAACAAGAGCCAGAAGTTCAGCAAATAGGCTTCCGTAGTTATTTTCGGTTTTCGTTGTGATTTAAAGTGTATTGCCGTATGGACAATAAACTAACTAACAAGCAAACAGATAGTCAGATAAACAAATAAATACAAAAATAAATTAAAGGACCTACACTACAATTTACAAAGGTATATGGGTTGACTTATTTTTTACCAGTGGTTGTATATACCTGGCAGTGGATATGTCAGGAATTGCTACTTTACTGTCGCTCTCTGGTGAATCATCCTCTAGTGAATCAACATTAGCCTGTAGCAACTCCTGAGACAAAAAGATAGTGTTGTATTTCCAGTCCTTATCCATTCCATTTGCCATTTTTATGGTTTCAAAGAAACTGAAGAGGGACTGTCCCGTCAGTACCCACAATTTAAAAATAACGATCTTGCATATTTGCGAGATGGCCTACTGATAACACCACCCAATTATTCTATCTCTATTATGTCGTCCTAATGAATCTTGGTAATAACAATCACATGACGTCAATCAACCTTTACGTTTCAAGCATTTGAATACAATTAAGGCAAAATTATTCGCACTATATGTCATACAATGTCATGCGAAATCTTAACACTAGATGACAGTGTAACACAATATATACATTTTTAAAATGTATTTCCCCTTAAAATGTATTTCAATGGTTTTCTTAGTTTTTTTATTATGTGTGCCGCAGATTGCCGATTATGTGTAAGAAATAATTTTAAACACACTTTTAATCTAAAATTAAAATATGTTACAAAGTTATAAAAATCCCTTTAGCCGTTATTGAATAAAATATCAAATGTCGTGTGCTGGGTTCTTTCTTTTTTTAAAAATGTTCTGTGAAAGAACAGAAAGGGTGAGAAACTGAACAATATCAAGGCGAGGCAAGTTTATTTATATAGCACCTTTCATAAACAGCAGCAATTTAAATTCAGCATCAGTGGTTCAATCTCCATGACGGACAAATAGCGCCTAAAATCACTGACCAGTGGACAGAATTCGATTTCGACTCGATTTCCACGTCTGTACCTTATAGCCTCCATATATGATATAGACAGCTATGGCCGTTTGAATAGCAATTTTAGGTATTTTAGGAAGAATATGGAGTGAAGGTATTCTCTGAATCCATGTTAAGCGTTCAATGAATATCAACAGCCACAAATAAAACGTATATAAAATAGATGAGGTTATTTAAATTACCAAGTCATTCCAACAGCTCACAGTAAACACACAAAAGCCCTTTGGCCTACATACAGACCTGAACATATCACAATACTCAATTGGCTAAAATCAAGATAAAAATGTATATATCATCAGCAGATACAGATAAAGTAAAATCACTTTAAAAAATCTTAAACTTGGGGTTACCTTCTTATGAAGTTGAACTGGTGTTTGCTTTGTTAAGCCGGGTTAGTCATGGGTTAATTTCTAAGGTAATGTGTCTTAAGACGTACATGATTATCATTTCCAGTGCTGTCCAAGGTGCTTAGCTTGTTCAAAGCGAACAAGCATAAACCAAAATCCTGACAAGTAGACGTTTTTCTCATTTGTTTATTTTGAATTAAACTAGTGTGCCTCAGTTAATTGTTAGTTTTTGGTTGAATTTAGTGGCTTTTTTAAAATAAGGCAGGGCATGTCTATGTGTGTAGCACATTTTTATACATAAAGTGCTTCACCAAAGCAAAAATAGAAAGCATATACAAAACATAAAATATAAATTAGTTAAATAAAAAATAAAAAAATAAATGGAAATCGTGAATACGTAATAAAAAAGTAAAATAACGGAACGACGAACACTAGCAGACTAACAGAGAAAATAGATTGCTTGGCTTTCTCACTTGTGGCAACGAATACAAACATCAGCAAAAGCTTTGGTCTGTTTGTCTGTCTGTCTCCCTGTCTGCCTCTCTCTCTCACTCTCTCTCTCTTTCACTCTCTCTCTCTCGCGTGGTCAGAGGAACAGGAAGAACTCGCGGGTTTAATCGTTAGATTTCACATGAACAATTCTCTTGAAGTGAAGGCGGTAAGAGCAAGGGGTCCTGAGTGGTCGAGTTACATTTTTTTACTGGCTGCAACTTGGGCATTTATTGAATTGAATATTGATTTTTTATGGTGATGGAAGTTTACGAGGAGTCGTTGGAATACCTCACATCCTGTGGGCTACCTGGTAGGTTCAGATGAATACAATCCAGATATTCCCCCGAACGGTTTTACATATATATATATATATATATATATATATATATATATATATATATATATATATATATATATATATATATGTGTGTGTGTGTGTGTGTGTGTGTGTGTGTGTGTGTGTATATATATATATATAAACCGTAAAACCGTAAATGTATATTAATATATATAGAGAGAGATATCTCACTGATAGTGAGATCTCATTGATGTCATGAATGTCTGTATTATAGTGGTTGTGGAGGAGGTAATAGATTCAGACCTGATACAGGACGTGTTTGCTGATGAAACAGACAGCGCTTTAACCACTGAGAGCTCTGGACTTCCAGACACACCGGTGAGTAAACATAACTGCCTGTTGGACTCTAACAGTGCCAATCGCACTTTAAATGACTTTATCCTAATTTAATAGTAAACTACAGTATTGCTAAATACCGTTTGTGTCGTGTGTTATTGTGTTATTGGACTAAAAGGAGATTTTTTGTTCCAGACATGCAAAAGCCCAGAGGAGATGCTGGAGAAGAGGATACTTGTGCTCAGAAAGCTGTTAATGAGTGAAGAGACATACCTGTCTGAGCTAGAAACACTGCTCATGGTACACACACACACACACACACACACACATACACACGCACACACACACATACACACTCACACTGAGTATGCTTGTGTTTAATTTTTCCTAACTGGTTCTAATAGCTACTCACTTCCATGAAGGCATCCCAATCCAGTGTAGTGTTCCTGTGGAAGGTAGCTGTCGTCGTAGAAAATCAAGGCTTGCTTCATGTTTTCAGTGCAATACTGTGAGGCAGTAGATTATTATTATTATTATTAATAATAATAATAATAATACAAATTCTTAAGTATTAATAGATAAACAAAGCTGTGAGGCTGTAACTGGTCTCTGTTAGTTTGAAGTATTTATTTAAAGCAAGTCATTAACTTAATTCACACAGTGTTATTCAT